>VMDO01003074.1:0-71403 GCA_007922755.1 Pedetes capensis
GCAGGGGTGCACTCCTGAAATGGAGTGGAGGGGTCTCTGTCCCCTCCACTGCCTGGCTCCTCCCTTGGCGGTCCTACCTACTCCAACCTCTGTAACTTTGGAGGTGAGAGTCAGAGGTGGGGTGTGTGTGAATGCACAGGTACATGTATGCTGTGGGTGTACAAATATGACTATGTGCATGCACATATGCTGTGGGTGCATATGTGTGTGTGCATGCATGTGCCTGTGTGTGTACAGTGTGCTGCGAGTTTGTGTGCATGCAGGTGCCCTTGTGTGTGCATGTTCCGTAGCTGCATGGGTATGTGTGTGCATGCATGTGCCTGTGTGCGTACATGCATTGTGTGGGGTGTGTGCATGGCTGTGTACATGTGAATGTGTGTGTGCATGCTTACACCCATGCATGCATTGTGCTGTGGGTGTATGTGTGTTTATGCATGTGTCCATATGCGTACCTGTGTGCTGTGGGTGTATGTGTGTTTATGCATGTGTCCATATGCGTACATGTGTGCTGTGGGTGCATGTGTTACACATCCATGGGTGCATGAGTATCATGGGTATGTGTGCCTGTTGGTGTGAGAGGGCTATGTGTGTGTGCATGGCTGTGTACATGTGCAAGTGTGTGTGTGCATGCTTACACCCATGCATGCATTGTGCTGTGGGTGTATGTGTGTTTATGCATGTGTCCATATGCGTACATGTGTGCTGTGGGTGTATGTGTGTTTATGAATGTGTCCATATGCGTACCTGTGTGCTGTGGGTGTATGTGTGTTTATGAATGTGTCCATATGCGTACCTGTGTGCTGTGGGTGTATGTGTGTTTATGCATGTGTCCATATGCGTACATGTGTGCTGTGGGTGTATGTGTGTTTATGCATGTGTCCATATGCGTACATGTGTGCTGTGGGCGTATGTGTTACACATCCATGGGTGCATGAGTATCATGGGTGTGTGTGCCTGTTGGTGTGAGAGGGCTATGTGTGTGTGCGCGTGTGTGCGTGCACCTGCATATGTGTACCTGTACTTGTGTGTGCATGTGAGGGTTGTCCACTTGGGGTGCCACTCAGAGAAGGAATGCACCCTCTTCCTCTACAGAGAAGCAGAAATGTAAAAACAAACACCCTCCTATTTTGAAAGATGATGAAAAGTGACGACATATTTTTTTATTGAAATCCACACACTCTGCAAGATCTAACCCAACTCAGGGAGGCAGAGGGCTGACCTTCAGCCCAAAAAAGGGCCTTCATCCTCCAGCATTGCACCCACTCCTATCCCCTGAAGGGGCTGAAGTCAAGCCTCCCTTTCCCACCCCAGCAGAAATGCCTGAGACATGCCGAGGTTTGCTCAGAAGAAAGAACTGAGCAAGAGGAGGTGTGGAGCAGGAGCCAAGCCCCAGATGTTTGGGGCATGGATTTTGCTCTCTGTGGAGGGATCCAGGCTGTGGTGCCTGGATCTGATGCTGCTCCTGAGGTGAAGACAGGGCTGACTGAGTCGTCACCAGGGCGTGGTGATGAGGGGCCAGACTCAGAAGAGGAGAATCAGGGCTCATGGTCCTGCCAGTTCTCTTCTAGCCTTGCACCATCCCTCACCTTATCTGAGCCCCATGTTCCCTGGGGTATTTTAACTCAGACACCAAATGCCACACCTACTATCCTGGCCCCTCCCCTGATCAAGGTCCCTGTTTCTCCAGGGTTCCTCCCCTCTGAATTGAGAATAATCTCAATGCTGATGTGATTAGCAAGGTGGACCATGAGAAGAGAACAGCATCTTGGGATAGAGACGACTGTGCATCCATTTCCTGGGCTGCCTTAACAAGGCATTGCACATGGTGTGGTTTAAATAGAACATATCATCTCAGCATTCTAGAGGCTTCAGTTCCAAAATCAAGAAATCAGCAGGACATGCTCCATCTGAATCCTGCTGGGGATGGTCTCCCCGAACTCCTCCAGCATCTGGTGACAGCCAGTAACCTTTGGCGTACCTTGACTTACACTGTTAGAGAAAACATTATCCAATGATACTTAAAGCATGAGAAAAGAAACTTTACTGAAGACCATCAAGATAGGTGTAGAAGCTGGGTGCTGTGAGGCATGCCTGTCAGCCCAGCCACTTGAGAGGCTGAAGAGGGAGAGGCAGGAAGGCCAAAGGCAGGGTGTACAACTTATGGAGACACTGTCTCAAAATGTAAAAAGGGAGGGGGCTGGGTGCAGCCCAGTGATAGAGCACTTGCCTAGCATGCACAAGGCCCTGGGTTCAACCTCTGAGTACTGAAAAATAATAATATAAAAAACCAGAAACCATTGCACCATGGAGAGGGGAGGGGAGCCTGGGCTCAGCTCCAAACACAGGTTGGGCAAGTGGACATTCACAGCCAAGGAGCGTGTTAGGGACAAGTCCACAGGATCCTCCCCCTCCAGACACAGACACGCTGTGCACCTGGGCCTGTCTTCCTCAAAGGCAAGGAGGCCTCACAGCCCTGTGTTGCTCTACAGTGGCCTTCCAACGATAACCTGCCTGGCACACACCATGAGGCCAAGATCCTGATGTTTAGCAACTCCCTGTCCTGCGTGTCTGGGTCGCCCTCCCCCTCCTCCACGTGCACAGCACTCAGGGTCGGTCCTGATGGCTGTGGCTACCTCTCCACCTTGACCCCAGCACAGTGAGGGTTATATTTTGAGACTACTTTTTGAGACAGGGTCTCAGCAAATTACGCAGACTGCCTCTGGTCTCAAACTTGCTATCCCCTGCCTCCTCCTCCCGAGCCGCTGGCACCCCTCCTGAGGCTGTGTCTCAACTGTGTCTCAACTCCAAATGCTACGTCACCCTCCTAAGGCCTGACAGGTTCACACAAAAAATAAGAAACAAAACAGACTCCAGGAGCAACTTAAAAATAAATCTCCCATTGCAAAGAGACTTGGTACAAGATGTATGCCTCACCCTCCATTGAAAACACAACCCCCAGTGTTCTGAACAGGATGGGGCCACTGGCCCCCAGGGAGCCCCTACAGCAGCCTGGCCTCCCTGGTGTCTGCGTGGAGAGAGGGTGGGTCAGGACTCAGGGCACAGTGCCGGCGGGTCCACAGCATCACAGGCAGTAGACTGGCTGGGCTTCCTACAGGGCCAGGAACCTGTGTCTGCAGGTGCACTTGGCACCGAAGGGCAAGTGGGAGCACAGGTCCCCACAGGGTGAGGGGCGGGGCAGGGGGTGTCCAGATGGAGAAACCAGGAATCAGAGGGGAAGGAGTCCAGGCCCACATCCCACATTTTGTCTTTCAAGCTGACCACAGGTTCCATGGCAGGCTCAAGTGCCCAGGTGGACAGGTGAGTGCCCTCACTCCCACCTGCCTGACCAACCCAGATCCCTGCACACAAAGGCCAGCCTCAGCAGGCCCTCTGGAGAGTGAGATGACCCTGTGTGCTGACTCATCTTAACCTGAGAGCTGGCTATGTGCAGAGAGGACAGGGACCCTCCCAGAAGGCTCCTCTGCAGTGAGGGCCAGTCCTCAGGTCAGGGCAGAGGCTTCGGCCTCTCTGTCCAGCACTGATGTCACTAGAACTCCATCAACAGAAGCAGCATTCCTTCATCCTCCCTGGGTCTCCCTTGATCTCATGCTGGTGCCAAGACACCAGCACCATCCCCATTTTTAACATGCCCTGCTGATTTTCTGTTAATTGGTTCCAACTCCACCGCAGCCCTTGCTGACCAGGGCCCAGCGGTATATTCAACAACAGGTGGGAGCCTTGCTCAGGAGAAACCCACAGGCTCCAGACAGGCGGGAAGGACCTCCAGCCCCACCTGCACCTCTGCGTGGTTTCTCACACTGCTGCCCTGAGTCTCTCCTAGGCAAGACCCAGCAGAGTCCTGGAGAGGCCCTGCTGAGGACATTCTCCTCACCCAAAATCAGCCAGTGGTTAACACTGGCTCACACTCTACATCTTTCAGGGCCCCTTTTTCACCAGGCAATGTTCTCAGTTGCCAGCAACAGAAGTTGACCCTTAAACGACCTCATCAGTATGATGTGGAAAAGCTCAGGTTTACAGAATCTGTACTGATGGGCTGGGAAGGAGAGGAATTACGGCACCCAAGGACCCAAGGAGCAGGAATTAATGGATAAATTCTCCATCATCATGTTCCTGTGCTCAGGATTCAAATCCAGCCAGGTGCAATGGTCCCAGCCACTTGGGAGTGTGAGGTAAAAGGCTCACTTCAGCCCACGAGTTGGAGACCAGTCTGGACAATGCAGAGAGACTGCAGAGAGAGGGAGAAGAGGGAGAGGGAGAGCAAGAGTGAAAGGGAGAGAGAGAGAGGAAGGGAGACAGACAGACAGACAGACAGAGAGAGAGACTGAAATCCTAGGAATGTGAATGGCCTCTTTGGGGTCTCACATACCCTCAAGCCTGCAGCAGTTTGAGGGACTCATTAAGGCTGTGTGCAACTGGTTGGAGGCAGCTTCTCAACAAGTTTGCAACCAGAAGGAGGAGGGATGCCAAGCAGGCCAGGCACTAGGCCACAGCCTTCTCTCCCTTCTCTCAAGCCTCAGACCCACACTGCTGCTTACCCTCGTGATGGCCTCTCACCCACCTGCCTTCCTACAGCTGTCATTTAAATTTTAAGCAGCAAAATCACTGTCTTAGTTGCTGCCACACATGCTGCAGAGAACATGTACCGTCTTCCCACAAACTCTGTAACCCCTTTGGAGGAAGAGCTGGGACTCTCAGCTCTGCAGTTTTACTCAGAGCCCTACTACACATCTTAGGGAGTAGATGAGGGGCCAGCTGCTTGTTGAGGAGAGGAGCAAGATACAAAGACAGTGATGACTCCAGCTCCCCTTTCTCCTGTCTCCTTTGGCAGCTCCCCCACCCCTCGGCACTTGGACCCAAGCACAGTCCGGGCCTGAGAGTCCAGGGTTGAACTGTGGCACCAGCCTCTCTCCCACGAGGCTGAGAGGAGGCCCTGGCTCATTAACTGCCACACGGGGGCCTTCCCTCCCCCGAGGGAAACTTGTCTGGTCTTAATCTCCCTGTTTCCCCCTAGGGGAGCAGAAGGTTGGCTTCCTAGGTGCCTGGCATATCGTCCTCACTGTGTTCAGGTCTGGGGTCTGAGAGTCCAGGGGACACAGGGAGAGGACAGGCAGGGAAGGTCAGCTGTGACAGCAGAGTGCTAGGGGCCATGGTGAACTGGGGAGCTGAGGCCTGTGGCGCCAAAGCCATGCTTTAAAGACATTCTGTATGGGCCAAACAAACCTCCCACGCAGGGTTGTTGGCTCGAGGCCTCTGCCTTTAGAAACACACCAGAGAGGCAGATCACACTCCCATTCTTTGCTCTGTCGTGTCTCCCCTGAGACCATGTGGCCATCGGCTTGAATGGATGGACAGAAAGACATGTCTACTTGAAAATAATGTGTAGGTCAATGTCTTAAATAGGATCCTGCCACATCCACTCTACCTGGGGTAGAAACTCATCTTGAGCTAATGACACAAAACTGCTGTAGAGCCACAGGCAATGGCTCAAACAAAAGCTGCCTTTGGCTGCCTACGGGAGCAGTCTGGGTCAGAGGATGCATTTCTTGATGATTCAGTCAGCAATCCGAGTGGGACTCACCAGGCTGCTGCAGTGTGGCCCTTTACACTCCATTGTGCAGTGACTCAGCATCTAGCTGCCCCTCCTCAGGCTTCCCCAGCTCGCCCACCCCGTCCTGATGCGTGTGCAGATACACTGCACACATATGCACACACATGCACACACAGCAAGCAGGAGAAGGATGAATAAAGCACATTTTAGGGACTGGATGGCTCAGAGAGATGGTATAGCCTCCCTGGACAGGCCTAGGAACTGACAGATCCAGGAGGGTCACAGCCAGGGGAAGGAATTTCACTCTCCCGGCTTCCCAGGAAGCAAGGTCTCAGGGACACATAGCCCTGGGCCACAAATTAGCTCCCCAGTAAGGCAAATCCCTGGAGGACTGGAGAATGCTGGGTGTTCCCAGCAACACTTCCTGTCACTGAGGCCGAGGGCATAGGAAGGGCAACCAATTCACTTTCCCCCAGGATCCCAGCTGATGTGATCCTCCCAAGACTTGTGGGCAGACCTGTACCACCCATCACATTAGTGAAGGTTATATTGGTTTCACAGAAGAGAAGTGAACTGTAGCTGACTCAAACAAAAATGGGGATCATTGGAAAGCTGCCAGGGTCTTTTATGAAATCAAAGCAATAGGCAACCAACCATAGCTCAGCAAGGAACCACCAGCTTGTGTTTGTGTTGCCACCAATGCATTTCTGTTCCAGTTGCCTTGGCTTTCTGGAGGCTTCTATGGGCCCTCCGACTTAGCTGAGTTCCCCAGAAACAGAGGGATCCTGGTGCACATGATTTATTGGGGATGTGCTCTCAGAAGAAACCTGTAAGGGAGGAGGGAAATAAGGTGGAACTGGAGACAGAGACAAGCAAATTTAGCCTCAGCTTAATTCCCAGTGGGATTTTCAGAGTGAGTGGCACCACAGCACCCCATCCCACCCTCTAAAGCAATCCTGTACCCCATATCCATCAGCACCAGCTAGGGCTGCCTCAGGGAGGGGGCATAAGTTCTCAACATTTGGGGGTGCAATTCAAAAGAAAGGGGCAACTGTGGTTAGAGGGTTAGGGGTAGGGGTTCAGGATTAGGGTTAGGGTTAGAAGGTTAGGGTTTAGGGTTTAGGGTGAGGATTAGGGTGAGGGTGATGATTAAGGTTAGAAGGTTAGGTTTAGAAGGCTGGGGTTAGGTTTAGACGGTTAGAGGGTTAGGGTGTTTAAATTTCATATTTGGGGGGGGAAATGGATGGGCCCAGATTATGACCCTATAGCCAGGAGACAGGACTCACAATCTCTCAGGACCGAGTCCACTCCCTGTGCAAGATGGAAAAGGTGTTAAACGCCCTGCGGGTCCTCTGCAGTGCAAGCCTCTCACTATAACCTTCTCCTCAAATACCTTGCTAGGTAGTTGGTCCTTCTGGACAAAGGAAAGGCCTCAGGCTATGGCTGCGGTGGGCCCTGGTCCCTGTGTTTCCTCATAGGGCAAGAGGACGGCACACCACAGCAGTCCAAGGCACAGTAGTCACCTCTGCACCTTTAACCTGGAGAAATTAGCCTGGTGGGGAATCGGGACTTCTTGTGGCTGACAGCCAAATTGCTGTTCCTCTGGCAGCCCATGCTCCTACCTTTTGACCTTGGGAGGCCAGTGCTAGTGCTCTCCTTCATCTCCAGTACCAGGGACTACCAGGGAGGGCATCTGAGACCACGACAGTAGCACACCAACTTCTTTAGTGAACTAGAACAATAGACGGCTCAGCATTCCGGCCAGATAGAAACCTTTCAAGGAAGGCAGTCTTAGCCGTTCCTAAAACTACCACTATGCTAGGCCATTTCCATCCCACTAGAATCATTTTCTAAGCCACAGCCATAATGAACTGGTTTTTCTGCTAAAACACAATTACTTTAAAACATATGGAGAAAAGCCTCACTGACTTTTCCTATGACAATACAAGGGATTAACTGATTACTGGTTCCATCCAGCAGAAAATTCCAAAAATATATGAGGCAACAGAGCCAAAGCAGGTAAAGAGAACATGTGTGAAATAAATCTGTAGCAGAGCTCCTCATTTACACAGAATTACCAGGGATACATGGGCGAACAAGGACCTACTGAGAACCGCAGAACTCCCAGCACGTGACACCTCAGTCCATAAGCTTGCACTAAGTGACTTGACCAAATTAATCTAGCACACACTTGAGAGGAAAGTGTCTGTGTCCTTAAAACGGCCACAGCGACACCCCCCAACTACCTCCACTGAAGCATGTTCCTGAGGAAAGCTCGAGGCTGCCAGGAAAACCTACTGCGCCCTACACATTACCTGAAGACAGGCCCCTGGCCTCCTCCTTCTGGAAAGGTTAGCTGAAAAGGGCTTACGATAGAAAATACATGTCTCCCACCACTCAGAAGGGCCTCTCGGCACCTGACAGCGACTCCTGTGAAATACACTGAGAAGGAAAAGGCCTGCACCCCAGTCTCTGCAGGAACACACCGCCTTCCCCAGACACCTCAGCCTAATCACAGGTGCTGACCCACCCTTCGCGCTTCCCCACTTCACCAACTCTCCAAGCTCACGCTCCCCTCCCTCTTCTCCCTTTAAAAACCCAAATCACCTCTGTGACCATCAGAATGAAGCACTTCACCTTCCGTGGTTAACAAAATTGGACCCCAGCACCTCCAGCAACATCAGGCTATGTTCACCTCTGACGCCACCAACAGTTGGAGATCAGGAGAGAAGGAAAAGAGGGTAGAATTCCCTAGTCAGTGTTCTGTGTTATTTGTATTTCTTTAGTGCCTGGGCTCAAACTGAGGCCCTCCGAAGCGCTCCACAACTGAACTGTGCCCCCCACCCATAAAGTTCTTCTTTTAACAGACGTAAGTGCAATATTTACATGTAATGTTTTACATATTAATACATCACCTTTTTGATACTTTTCAAGTACTTTGGCACTATAAGAAAAATGAGCTGGGCACCATGACACACACCCACCATCTCAGCAACTCAGAAAGAAGAGGCACATAGATCCCCAGGGGCCAGAGGCAGCCTGTGCAATGGAGTGGGACCCTGTCCCTAAAAAATAAAAAGGGGGCTGAGGGTACAGCTTAGTGGCAGAGTATTTGCCTACCATGCAGCAAGGAACAGAGTTCAATCCCCAGTATTGCCAAAAAACAGAGAAAAGAAATGTCAAGGGACGCGAGCCATGAGGTCTGCACCAGCCCTTCTCTGGGGCCTCGGCATGGCTCTAGGCCTTCGTGCCTTGGGCCCTTCATGTCTCAGTATTTCTCTTTTCTGTGTCCTGCATTTTTTCCCCAGAAACAAAGCCTATTAGCAAGAAATGCTTCACCATGCTATGATAATAAGTGGTTAAAGCCTGAAAAAGGGGTACTTTGGTAGCATAAGCCCTGCTAAAATACTGCCTGAGAAAGTAGAGAACGTGGCAGTGCTTCCTCTGTGGCACTAGGGGCTGCAGACAGGAAACGTCCTTCAGCTTCCTCACCTGTGCCTCATGCAGACCTCAGTTACCCTGAAGTCACTGTGGTGTCTCCAAGAACAGATCCTCGTTGAGGACGCTGCCTCCAGGTGTTCCCAAGTTGTGACATCTCCCAGGTGGGTACTGAGGAGGGCCGCTGTGGGCAGCACACAGGACACTCTGTGCTCACCATTCAGTGGTGGTCATGCACCAACCACCACCACTCCCGGCGGTCCCAGGGAATCTCTGAAATTAACTGTTCTGGTTGTTCCCGGCCATGATTTTGGAAATGAAAAAGAAATACAGCCTACCATCCCATGCACTGATGGCAGTGGATACAGCTAACAAGAAGCAAAGTATGTGGCCAAAAGTCCATGGATTTTCTATATATTAACAATAATGTATAGGGCTGGGTGCGGTGGTGCACACCCGTAGTCCCAGCAGCTCTGGAGCAGAGGCAGGAGGATCGCAAGTTTGAGACCAGAGGCAGTCTACGTAACTTAGCGAGACCCTGTCTCAAAAAGTTAAAAAAAAAAGGGCTGAGAGTGCAGCTCAGTGGTCCAGCACTTGCACAGTATGCAAGTGCGAGGCCCTGGGTTCAGCCCCCAGTACCACAAAAAACAAAAAAACAAAAAACCAATAATGTATAGGGAAAATTAGAATGTTAACACAGGAATAAGAAATTTTTAAAAACATTATCATATACAATAACATCCCAAAATGGAAGTCCTTAAATATAAATATTAAGGTATAATTGTGCTTTCATAAAACCTTGAAATACAATTAAATCAATGAAACATAAATAGCTGCAGAGATATTCCTTATTCAAGATTCAACATAATGAGGATGAAATTATCTCCAATTTGAAATCTCAAAGTCCAGAAAACTGTTTCTAAATCTTTAGTAGATGCCACTGACTGCAAAGGACAAACTAACAATCCTAATTCCTGTTAGGATGATTATTAGGAAGAGACAAAAAACAAAGGCAGCAGGCATTGATGAGGAGGAAAAGGGAAACCTAAACTCCATCCATGGGAATCCAAGCTGGTGCAGCCACCATAGAAACAACACGGAGTCAAAGCTGCCTTCCAAAGGGACTGTACCGTAATGTTCATGAGGTCTTCCACCAGTGCTCAGTGAAAATTTCTGGTACAATTGCTAAGTTTGGGGGGAGTTGTAAGATTTTAGCCATTTTAATAGATGTGTTGTTGTTGTTATTATTGTTGTTGCTAGGTGTCATCGAGTCGATGTCTGACTCACAGTGACTGTATGTACAACAGATAAAACACTATTATCAGGGCTTCTCTGCTATTCATAGGGTTTCAATGGCTGATTAGTTTTGGGGAGTGGGTTGCCGGGTCCTTCTCCCAAGCCTACAGCATCTGGTGTTCCCAGGCGGTCTCCCATCCAAGTACTAACCAGGACCGACCCTGTTTAGCTTCCGAGATCTGACAGGATCAGACGCCACAGTGCTATGGCTGCAGGATAATAGATGTGTAGTAGCACCCTTTTTTTTTTTTTTTTTAATTCTCATTTTGTTTTGTGTTTTCTATCTATACATATTTTGCAGTGTTGACGGGTTGAACCAG
Organism: Pedetes capensis; assembly: GCA_007922755.1. Classification (NCBI taxonomy): domain Eukaryota; kingdom Metazoa; phylum Chordata; class Mammalia; order Rodentia; family Pedetidae; genus Pedetes; species Pedetes capensis. The sequence continues at coordinate 10,624 of VMDO01003074.1, forward strand.
GAGAACCCATCTCAGACATGATGGTCATGATTGTGGTGTTCAAGTGGTGGGTGGGTAACTCACTAGAATGACTCAGTGAACAGTCCTCACCTTGTTGAGCCACATGTGCCTCATGATGTCCTCTGGGATAGGCATCCATGACTAGTAATTGACTAATGATGCTAAGAACCTCCTCAGACAGAAGCCCCCGTTCCTCACTGTCAGAAGCCTGAGCCACTTCCAACTGCTCCTACGCCTCCATCTCCATGTCACAATGAATACCTAAAAAAAGATGGTGGGCCAATTTGTGTTTATTGATTGGGCCCCTAAGGGGCACTGGCACTCAGAGAACAAACTAATTTCCTTCCTCTACCTTCAAGCCTGCTTGGGCTCAACATACATTACCTCAAGGAAACCCATAATATGGAAGGAGGGAGGTAAGTTATCCTCTTCCACAACTGCCTCCTTATTCCCTTCAAGATACAGCATGGAGACTCACTCACATCCCTTCTTATCCACTAAAATTTATCATTTTTTTCATAATGTTGTTGTTGTTGTTGTTAGGTGCCGTCGAGTCGGTATCCGACTCATAGCGACCCTCTGTACCACAGGGGAAACACTATTGTCGGTGCTTCTCTGCTGTTCATAGGGTTTTCAATGGCAGATTTATTTTTGGGAGGGGGTTGCCAGGTCCTTCTCCCAAGCCTACAGCTTCTGGTGTTCCCAGGTGGTCTCCCATCCAGGTACTAACCAGGCCCGACCCTGCTTAGCTTCCGAGATCTGACGGGATCGGATGCCGCAGGGCTACGGCTGTAGGCCGCATTTATATATTATATTATGTTATAATATAATATATGTTGTTGTTAGGTGCTGTCGAGTCAGTATCCGACTCATAGCGACCCTCATAGGGTTTTCAATGGCTGACTGTTTCGGGATTGCCTTGGGAGTGGATTGCCAGGTCCTTCTCCCACTTTTGCGGTGCTGGGAATTGAACTTGGGACCTCAGAGACTGCAGCGCAGCGCTCTACCAACTGAGCCAAATCCCAGCCCCTTTTTTCATAATACTGTCCCTTTATTCATAATAAGCCAGACCTGGAAAAACATCTTGTTTACCACGAAGATATGCACCACTCACTCTTATGTCTGTCTTATCTCACCCTCTCTCACTGTCTCATTAACAGACTCTGACTCTGACTCCTTCCAAAAGCTCTTCCTTCTCCTGTGTGACTGCAGACCTCACTCAATTAAACATTACCTCCAGTCTGTCACTCCAGATACAACGGGAAGCTTTTGTCCTTGCTAATCTTACAAGGCCGTGGGAAAAGTCTAATACAATAGAAACTATTAGTAGAGCCTTGGGGACAGGGGGAAAAAAAGATCTGTTGAAATGCTCATAGCTACCACTGTGTCTGCAGTTATGATTATTGCCTTCAGCCACTGCAGCTGCTGTGGCACTTATAAGCAAACAGCTTCCGTTGTTAATGAGGCCCTGTCTAATGCCCAAGGCCAATTTTTAACTCAGATGGGACTGATGAACAAATTATCACCAGGTCAAGAATTTCAGAAGCTGCTGTACAATTTCTGGGTGATAGGCAGAATGCACTGGCCTCCCATGCATCTCTTGTGACTGGCAATTTAAAAAAATATGCGCCACTCCTCTACTATGGGACCAGTCTGTACATGACTGGAACAGATTTAAGCAAAATCTTCAGGGACATTTTTATGAAAATGTCTTTCCTCCATGATCTAGGGCTTGGATTTAGCTCAGTTGGTAGAGCGCCACTCTGCAGTCTGAGGTCCCGAGTTCGATTCCCAGTCCCGCAAAAAATGGGAGAAGGATGTGGCAACCCACTCCCAAGGCAATCCGAAACAATCTGCCATTGAAAACCCTATGAGGGTCGCTGTGAGTCGGACACGACTCAATGGCACCTAACAACAACAACAACAACCATGATCTAATCATGGAGTCCATTAATGCTTTTAATTCTCATAAGCAACAAACTGATGACTGGAATAAACTAAAGGATCAACTGCCATTATTTAATCTGAACTGGCATCTAACTCCCATTTGGAATTTTGGATCACTTCTTTTGATTTTCGTAATTTGTACTTGTCTCTTTATTCCACTCACCTTCCATTGGCAAATGATTGAGAATCAAGGCCATCAAATCCAGACCCATCTAACTCTTACTTCAAAACAAGAATCGGATGGCTGGAGAAAATCTAAAGAAAAGCAGCCAGGGAAGGCTTCAGCTCTTAGAAGCTCTCCAAGTCTAAAAGTTCTCTTTTGTTATTTCTGACCTTGGGCATAGCCCTTGCATATGTGCAGACGTGACACAGCTCTGCCTACACACCGTGACCAGAACATGCTAACACAAATAACAAATAACCCTTCCTTGACCCATAAGAAAACATACCTTAACCCCCATTTCCCCTGAGTCATAAGAATGATTAATTTTATGATAAGAACCTAATAAAAAGAACTTGAGACACTCACTCAGGGGGCAGTGCATTCGAAGGCACTGGTCCACATCTCGGTCTTTCTGACACTAACTCTTGGTGTCACTGTAATCCTTTCCATATCTACTGACCCAGTTCCTGCTGGACAGGCATGAGAGGCTTAAATATTTAAAAAAGATCATGTGTATGGTGAAGAGTCAGGGAGTTTTTAGTTCTGTTTTATGTAGGGGCCACTACGAGTTGGACCTGGCTCTATGACACCTGACCACCACCACTTATCAGAACCTTTGGGATAAAATAAAATCAGTTGTATGTGAGAAATTTATAGCTATGAGTGCTCATATATATCTATATTTAAAAAAAGCTCAAAATAAATAGTTTAATGAGCCACCTCAAGGCATTAGAAAAACACCAACAACTCAGTTCCACAATGAGCAGGCAAACAGATGGTGCTTTTCCTTTTTATGCCTTTATTTCTGGGTCCCTGTTCCACACACACGTAATGCTTTGGTCCACTATATGAAAATTTTCTTTTTTTTTTTTTTAAGACTGAGCCTACTCCATCAAGTCTTCTGGATTATGGTTTTCTTTGCCTTGATAAATATGTATTGATTTCCTCAGTTCTTTATTGGTTTGCCAACTCTACTTTTTCCATTTCAACTGTAAATTATTTCTTTACATCTCTCTTCTGAGTCTGTATTAAAGGGGACAAACTTTCCAATCACCTTTGTATAAGCAGTCTTTACTTATTTTACTAATTATTTGTTGAGTTCCTGCTAGGGGCTAGCCCTGGGTTGCAAAGAGTGTAAATAATAAAAGGTGTCAGAGATGGCTGTTCTGGAGGTGATGCCTGATCTGACATTTAAAAAGTAAGGTGAGGCAGGTACCCAGCAGGGAGGGACGAGAACATGAAAGTCAGGAGCAAGACAGGAAGAGAAGTGTTTAATGCAGTTAGGGATTGATGAGGAGGGCACTGCCAGCCGTTCAGTAATCCCAGAGAGAAGAACTGACAAAGGAAAGGGCCAAGGATACTGACTTGGGCACAAGTCAGATTATGAGACCCCCAAGAGTCACCACTGCTCTGTAAGGAACCTCAGACAAGACTCAAGCACTCGGCAAGCTGCACTTACTTGAGTCATTCTTCGGGTTGTCAGCACCATCCCATTTCAGAGGAAGATGATTCTTGTACATGTCCCCAGGGAAATGTGAGTTTAAGTGGATATTAAGTTACAGCTATGCAATATGAGTGCTGGGATTTAGCTCAGTTGGTAGAGCGCTGCGCTGCAGTCTCTGAGGTCCCGAGTTCAATTCCCAGCACCGCAAAAAGTGGGCGAAGGACCTGGCAACCCACCCAAAGCAATCCCGAAACAGTCGGCCATTGAAAACCCTATGAGGGTCTCTATGAGTCAGATACCAACTCGACGGCACCTAACAACAACAATGCAGTATGAGTAAATTCCAGAGATCTACACAATGATGCTTACAGAAGATAAGTTATCATGAACTTTAAAAAAAATTGTTGAAAGTAAATCCCATGTTGTGCTATTATGACAAAAACAGGAACAAAAACATCAAAAGGGCACAAGGCAATTTTTGGAGGTGGTAAATATACTGATTACCTCGTATTGGCAGTACCATGAGTGTATACATATATTCAAACCCACCAAATTGTATATATTAATTACATTTTTGTATACAAATTATACATCGGAAAAGGCAGTGGGTAAAGAAGTCAGCTAAAGAGCATTTGCATTGAGGAGTGTGAAGAAACCCACAAATGGGATCCACAGAAAAAGCCTGCCTTAGTGTGGACAACGGCCACTCTGACACTACAACAGCAGCAGTAATTTAGGACTTCAGCCCTTCTAACACCCGCCACAGCCCTGACAGGAGCCCACCACAGGATGGGGAATAAGAATGGACAAGTGAAGTGGAAGAGAAAGGAAGAATGGACACACAACTGTGAAAAGCCTTGAGATGTCACAGTTACTGCTTAAAATGATTAACTCTGGTCTTAGGAGAGGAGACTGCACCATAATTAGGAATGAGCACAGTAGTCATTCAGCTTGGATTCTGCCGTTTTGTCCTTGGGATTTGTCGCACTATTTCAAGAAAGATGCCCATGTTTTATTGACTACACAAAGGCATTTGACTATGTGGGTTACAACAAACTATGGGTAACACTGGGAAGACCTTGAGTGCCAGAACACTCAATTATACTCACAAGGAATCCATACATAGACCAGGAAGTAGTTGTTTGAACAAAACAAGGAAACATTGCCTTGTTTAAAGTCAAGAAAGGCATCCATCACAGCTGTCTCCTTTCCCTGTACCTCTTCAATCTCTGTATTGAGCAAATAATCCAAGAAGCTGGACTTTATGAAGAAGAATGTAGCATCATGACTGCAGGAAGACTCATTAACAACCTGTGTTATGCAGATGACACAACTCTGCTTGCTGAAAGTGAAAAGGACTTGAAACATTTACTGATGAAGATCAATCAAAGAACACAGCCTTCAGTATGGATTGTGCCTCAACACCAAGAAAACAAAAATCCTTACAACTAGGTCAGTACACAACTTCATGATAAATGGAGAGTAGGTTGAGGGTGCACAAGATTTTGCTTTACTTGGTTCTTCAATCACACCCACATAAGCAACAGTCAAGAAATCAAAAAATGCATTGCATTGGGAAAAGCTATTGCAAACGACTTCTCTAAAGTGCTCAAAAGTAAAGATGTCACATTGAAGACAAAGGTGTGCCTGACTCATGCCACAGTATTTTTAGTTACATAATACAGTTTGAAACCTGGACATTGAATGAGACAAGAGAATTGATGCTTTTGAATTATGGTGCTGGAGACAAATTTTGAATATACCATAGACTCTCAAAAGAATCAAGAGATCTGTCCTAGAATTGCAACCAGAGTGCTCCTTTGAAGCAAGGATGGCTAGACTGCATCTTCCATATTTTGGACATGTTGTAAGGAAGAACCAGTCCTTGGAGAAGGACGTGATGTTTGGGAGAGTGGCAGGTCAATGGATAAATGGAAGATCCTCAACTAGATGGCCTGACACAGCGGCTGCAACAATGGACTTAAACATAAAAAGTGTGTTTAAACATAAAAAGTCATGTGCCCGGCACAGAGTCAGTTTTTTGTTCTATTGTACACAGGGTTGCTATGAGTCAGACCCAACTTGACAGCACCTAACACCACCAACAACAAAGGAAAGAGTAAAGTCTTACTCAGAAGGACCTAAGTAAAAGGAAGAAAAGCGGACAAACCATATTGATTTTTCTCATCTTTATTTATAAAGAACACAACTCTTCTGACACAGACACAAATACACATTTCAAGGAGTCCTTTAACAACAATGGCAGAACTGGGGAGAACAGCAGTGCCTGAGGTAACACTAGTCTGTACAGACTCAGGAGCCATGGGCAATGCTGACTCAGACAAGACAAGAGAGACCTTGATCTGGAGGATCCACCTGCCCTCAAGGCAAAGCGTCACCTTCAGTCTTCGGCATCATCAAACTGTCCTGTTTCAAAGACCATCTTGGAATAATGGGGTATCAGTGGAGGTGGGTGGTGCCAACTAGGGTCATAGATCATGTCTCCTTGTGGGGCACAGCACACCCAAGGTTTGATCTCTTGAGAAATGCTCCCCTGGATGTCATCAGCATCTGCAGCAGTTTCAAAAGACAGATTAAAGGAAGGAGAGGTGAAAACAAATTACAAAAACAAAATATCTAGGGAGCAATTTGCACTTTTGTTTAACAACACGTCACGAACACAGTGCGCGTGCATGCACACACGCAAGGCGCCTTTCTTGAAGACATGCAAAGGAGATCATTCTGAACGACCTATGCTGGTGCTTCTCAGACAAGGTTCTCAGCAGTGGGGAGGACGCAGGCGGACAACAGAGCACTTCTGTCTGTAGCCTCCCGATTCACACAAAAGTTTGTGGAAAGAGTAACGTTTTTCAGTGATAAAAACACATCGTGGAGTCAGTAGTTCCCCCCACACACACCACCAGCAAAATAAAAAACAAGTGGCCACAGGTGTTTCAGACCAGGGATAAACAGGAGGCTGAACTCTTCTAAGCAGTCTGCCTTCGGGGGAGGTCTGGAAGGAAGGTCCGAGAAGCTCTGGCTTGGGAGCCCAGAGACCCCACACCTACCGTAAGGATTCCCTTGGTCTGCTTGCAACTCCAGGTCCCAGTCCTCCGTAAAAGCATCAGCGGTTTCCTCCTTGGGTGAACAGCTTGTTCCTGCTGGCAGCTCCCAGGCCTTCAGTTCCTCATCAGCCACCTCCTCTTCCAAAGCACAGCCTTCCTCTTCAGAATGTGTGCCCTCCACACAGGCAAGAATGTCACTGGGGATGCTCTGGGCTCCACTGGCTAAGAAAGCGACAAAGGAAGGTCTTCAAACTGGCAAACCAGAGAAGGCCTGCTCACATGCCTGGAAATCTTTGGGCAGTCAAGCAACTACGCAGAGATCTTTAATTACCACAACACTCACAAAAATGTTGTACAGCGTAGTTTCTAGAGCTACGGTGGATCATTTCTTTTCAAGATGCTGCTTTGTCTTTTTTTTCTTCGCAGTACTAGGGAGCTGAACCCAGGTCCCCGCACATGCTTTGCAAGCACTCTTCCACTGACCTGTGCCCCTACCCCTTTTTTATCTTGAGAAATGGCCTTGCTAAGTTACTCAGGCTGCCTCTGACTTCAAACTTGCGATCCTCCTGCCTTGGCCTCCCGAACTCCTGGGATTACAGCACGTGCCACCATGCCTGGACAGTGCTACAGCTTAAGGTCATTAATGGCTCAGCCCTGTGGCTCACACATGCAGCCTTGTCCAGCGACATTCTCAGGTGGTTTACAAGACATTGCACACAGGGCCTCCAGCTGATGAAACACTTTCACAATACAAGTTCGAGCTGCATTTTGCTTTTCAGTTACTCCCCATCCCCCCTTAAGAGCATGTCAGAGGTAAGTGCGGGTAAGAAGAGCAGGGGGAATGCACAAAGAAGAGCAAGGACCACCCAGTCACAATAGGCAGCCTCCACGTTCCTCCTCCTGACTCAGAGAAGCTGGAAGATCCGTCCTCAAAAGACCTCATAACGGAAGCAAGCTTGGGGAAGGACAGTGGACCTCTAAGCAGAGAGTGTTACGGTGATGCCAGGCCCGAGGTGGGAAAGAAATCAGCTAAAAACAATCATGCTGTTGACACTGTAATAATAACTGCTTTTAAGAAATAAAGGGACAGTTCAGAGCATTGTGTCTGCAGTCAGACTGCCTGGGTTAGAATCTATTCTGCCAGTTAATATAACTAAGCTGAAACTTAAGTTATTCCTTAATGACTTAAACACAAACTTACTGTATGACTCACCAATTCCACTCCGAAATACATTTCCCAAAGAACTGAAAACAGTATTGAACGAAACAAGGATGTTCAGAAAAGAGCTATTCACAATCACCAAAAAGGCCGGCACATCCTGAATGTCCAGCAAGGGATGAATGACCGACAAAATGCAGTACAGTGCATCTAACGGTGGCATTACTCAGCCATATAAGGGATGAAGTGTTCACAAATGGCACAGTACAAATGAACCTTGAAGATATCATCCTGAGTTGGAAGCAGACAGACACGAGAGCCCACATAGCGCATGAGTTCACTTACAGTCAACCCACCTTTGCCTATCCAGAGTATGTAAATTAACACAGAGAGGCAGACAGCAGATCAGGGGTTGCTGGCTCAGGAAGGCAAGAATGGACACTGACTATGTGGTAGGTGTCGTGATGAAAATATTCTGGAACTAGACAGTAGTGACAATTGTGCAACACTGTCACTGGGCTAAATGCCACAGAATCGTGTACTTTAAAGCAGTTCAGTGGTAAATTTATGTTATGTATCTTTTACCACAATTTGTTTTTTTTACTTTACCCTGTGCCTCAGTTTTCTTATCTGTAAAATGGATAAAGGCCGTTGCAAGAGTTTATTTACGAAAAAAATAAAGAGCGGGAGAAACACTTAAGTTGTAGCTGGCACAGTGAGTACCCAGTACGTGTCAGCTCTGATGATATCCCTCATGTGCATTATCTAGACCAGACCCACCCATGAGAACTCCCTTCAAGGGTGGGAATGCTCCCTCATCTGTGCTGTCCAACAGTGCTAGCGACACGTGCCCACTGAACACTGAAACGTGGCAGTGTAATGAAAGGGCTGAACTTCTCGTTTTATTTAATTATAACTAACTCTATACATCATCGGTAGCTAATGGCTAAGGAATTGGTCCATACGGGTCTAGACTCTCTTAATCCTTTGAATCATCCCAGACGGCAGGTATTATCAGCCCCATTGTAAAGATTAAGAAAGACTAAGTGACTTAGCTAGAGCTACAAAACTCAAGCCCAGGACTCTGACCTGGAGCTAGAACGGAGAAAAGTTTTGCCTGACTCTAGAGCCTGTACTCTTTTCACTGTTCCAAGCTGTTTCTCTCAATGGAAGGGGTGGATTTGGAAAGGAAGGTCCAGGATTTCCCTTAAGGAAGCTGCAGTGCATCTTCCAAAGGAGGGCTCTGCTGGAACATGGCAGAGAAAAGCAACTTGGTGGAAAAGAGGACAGGCTAAAAGATGTACACAAGACACGGGGACTGTCCCCTTGCCTCTCATCTCTCCCAACACCCACCCCGGTTTCTGCTGTCCACTTGCCTAGGCGGTCCATGGCTGTCTCAGTCTCTCTCTCCTGGCCAGAGTGGTCAACTGTGGCAAATCCAGCCTGCAGAAAAGAAATAATCACCAGGAAATTTGGTATCTGGGACCCACCCAAGGGACAGCCATTGTCTTCACGGTGTGGGGCTGATACCATGCAATCCAGATTTCTGCTCTGCCCTGTGAGCTTCAGCAAGGCTGGACGGAGCAGGGCCTTGCTCCTCCCACGCCTGTAGGCATTACCCCAGGAATAGTCCTGTAATGGCCACTGAAGCCAGCTTCCAGTTTTGCCTACACTTGCTGAGCCAGTCTCATTCCTGGGCCCCCTCAGAGGGTGGGACCTGTAACCTCTCCTCCAAGCTGGAGACCCCAGAGTCAGCTGGGGCACCGCCTGTCCCCAAAGGCTGGCATTTCAGCTCTGCAAAGCCTTCCCTCTAAGCTTATACATTTTAAGCACGCCAACATCATCCCTCTGTTTGATAAGCCATAGGGTTGGAAGCCATTTCCTGAACTTGCTACCTCCATGTACACGTGTCACCTTTCCAGTTACTTAACATTTATGTAGTTAACAACCCCTTCTACTGGATTTTCTGTCTCCTTGATGAAACGGGAGGCCCAGATCTTTAGTTCCTCTGCAACGATACGCCCTTAAAGGGATACTTCAAAACCCCCAGGGCCAACCACATACTTTTCTGGCCCTTTACTTAGATGAAACCCTATGACCCAAGACCCCTTTCCAATGGAATAAGAAATGTTCACAGGATCATCTTGAGGTCAGTACCATCTCTGATGCCTAATGAAGCCATTCATTCACCGGCTCCCTACGCGTGTGTACGTGCCAGGCACAATGCTGGGCGCTGGGTGAAAGCCCTGAGCCGAGAGCTACCACCCTCCAGGAGCTCCCTGTGTAAGCGCGCGCTGGAGCTGAACGTGGGCAGGGAGGGACTGTGATAACGGACTCAGGGAAACCAGGAGCTGTGTGGCGCGCACGTGAAAACAAGTTTCAGGAAACCGTGCGACCCACACCGCATTTCAGGTTCGTTAAACAGAAGCGGGGGCCGCTCCCGTGGCACCTGGAGCCGCAGCGAGCTGAGCCCCCCCATCACCGCGCAAGTGGTCGGGCGAAGCCCCGCTCCTCGCCGCCCTCCCCCGCCCTCGCCAGACCCCGGCTCGCGGTCCCCGCGTCACCTCCATCTTCCAGGCGGCCGACGGAGCTCCGCGCCCGCCGCGCGCCCACCCACGCGCCCGCCCCGGCGGCCGTTACCTGCCGGGCGCGCGCCCCGCGCCCCGCGCCCCGCGCCCCGCGCCCCGCCCCGGCCCCAGGCGGCGGCTGCGCCCGGCCCGCGCGGCGCTCACCTCCGGGCCGGGGGAAGCGGCGCGCGCGCCCGGCGCCTGGGCCCCCGCCGCCTGCAGGTCCATGGCCGGCCGCCCTCGGCCCGGCGCCCTGGACGCTGACGGCCGCGTGACGCGCCGCAGAGGGGCCGAGCGGCCGGCGCCCCGCCCCGGGGTGGGACTCGGGTCACGAGGACGCCGGGGCGGGGCCGGCCGGGCCGCAGCCATCCCTGGAGCGGGAGGAGGCGGGGAGGCCTGGTGTCCTCCGTACCCGGCCTCGGGGGATGCTGGGGTCCACAGGACCGCGGCCGCGGACGGTGCGCAAAGCCCGGCTGTCGGGACGGCGAATGCCCCTGAGGCTTCAGCCTCCCTTCTCTGTGCTGCGCGGTTTCTCTGGAGTTCAGGCTGCAGATGCGACTGTGCTGTTGCTAGGTCATCCACACGCGAGGGACACGGCTCTGCAGCCCGGGTACTTCCCGCCTGGAGGTGACGATTGTCTCATTCATTAGAAACCGAATAGGGGTCGAAACGACAAAATGCTACAAGGCTGAACTCCGAAGAGGCCTTGCGCCCTAAGCGTTCTCTGCTCTGACGCGGAATCCGACCACTCCTCCTGCCTTTCGTGGATCAAAGGCTGGTCGTCTGCAAACTAGATATTCCCGGGGTTGCCTCCGAGCCTGTAACCCTAACGAACCAGCTGAAGGTGTGACGGTCGCGGAGAAGCTGGACGCTGGACGCTCTGGCTCACCAGGCCGCCCTATGACACTCTTTGGGACAATAGAGAGCCCCTTCCGATTAATATTCTTAATACATTTAAAAAGCATTATAAATTAGCAAGGAAAAGTTTAAAATGCTATGAGGATATGAAGACAAGTTGTTGTTGTTAGGTGCCGTCGAGTCAGTGTCCGACTCATAGCGACCATACGTACAGGAAGGGAAACACTGTTGTCAGTGCTTCTTTGCTGTTCACAGGGTTTTCAATGGCGGATTGATTTTGGGGAGTGGGTTGCCGGGTCCTTCTCCCATGAAGACAAGAGAAAGGTGAAAAACACAAGAACTTCTTTAATAGTAGAAAAATGTATGTTAAAACAATGACATATCACTTTTCACTAATTAAAATGGTAACAACTAAAATGTTAATACCCACTGCATGCAAAGATGTTGCCACTTTTAATAAATTGCTTGGAAGAAGGAGCAAATTGACAGTACATATCAACATTCTCTACATTATATCCCTTGCCTCAGTAATTAATTCCACTGTCAGATGGCAATGTCCTAAGGAAATAACCATGGATGTGACCAAAAATCGACAAGAATATTCATCAATAGAATTTATAAAAAGAAAAAATTAAAAGCAGCAAGGCCCAGCCACAGGTGTGAGTAAAACAAGTCACGGCTCATTTTTACAATGGAATGTTATGAATTTATTAAATGTTTTTAAGGCTATTTGGTGGCACAGGGAAATAACATGATATGAAGTGAAACTGCTCAAAATGCTTCTCCCATTGACCTCATAAGATAAAGAACATAATTCAAATGGTTCCCCCCTGCTTCCACACAACCTTCCCCGCCTCCCCACGGGGGCCATTAAAGTTTTCTATAGCACTGTAAAGTAGAAATAAATACTAATTATATCACCTTCAGCAAGTTTTATTTTTGTGTGGTGCTGGGGAGAGCTGAACCCAGGGCCTCACACATACTTTGTAAGTGCTCTGCCACTGATTTGCACCCCTGCCCACTTTTCACATTTTGTTTTGAAACAAGTTCTCACTACATTAAGCCACAAACTACCTCTAGCCTTGAACTCACAATCTTCCTGCCTCGGCCTCCTGAATCACAGGGATTACAGACATGTACCACTGTGCCTGACTACACCTTCAGCAAGTTTGTAAAAACCCTCTGACCTTAAATATTTTCTCATCTGGAAAACAAGGATAATAATACCTCTTAGCACAACTAAAAGTATTAAAGTGTAGAACAGCTATCATTAATTTTACAATCAACAACTGCTAATTGTTTATTTTTAAAAATTTATTCCCTTTTGTTTCATTTTCAAAGTAGATAACCATTTTTAGTTTAAAATTCCTTTTGTATAATAAAATAAATACTTCCTGGGCTGGGGGTTATGGCTCAGTGGTAGGGCACTTGCCTAGCATGTGCAAGGCCCCAGCTTGGTTCAACTTCCCACACTGAAAAGAAATCTTCGTTCAAATCTCTCTTTACTCACACTATATTATAGGAAGTCAGTTTAACCTTACAAGCATGAAAAACAGAATCACACTTTGCTGAGCGTTCATAATGTACACAGCACTATGCAAAGTCTGGTTTTTTCTTTTCATTTCTCTCTCTCTCTCTCTCTCTCTCTCTCTCTCTCTCTGTCTCTCTGTCTCTCTCTGTCTCTCCAGGGTTTTCCTAGGTAGGACAACAACAGGTACTTCACTCAAAAAACAAAATCTTGTCTGTCAGTTTTTCATACTTTGGGTGTGTTGCTATGATGCTGAAAGTTATACCACCGGTATTTGAGATATTAGGAAGGGCACTCATGATGGACAGGTTTCAGCTTAGCTTCCTGACTAAGACAGACTAGGGAGAAGGACCCAGCAGCCCACTCCTGAAGCAATTATTCTATTGAAAACCCTATGAATAGCAGAGAAGCACTGTCAGATATAGTGCCAGAAAATGAGACCTCTAGTTGAAAGGCACTCAAAAGACTGAGAGAGAGTTACCTCCTCAAAGTAGCGTCTATCTTAATGGCAAGACTGGAGCAAAGCCCCTCAGACCTCCATTTGTTGATGGTGCCTGACTAAAATGAGAAGAAAGAACTGTAAACATCCATTAATGACTGGTACATGGAATGTGCATAGAATTAATCTAGGAAAATTAGAAATCATCAAAGTGAAATGGAGCATATGAACATCAACATTCTAGGTATCTGTGAACTAAAATGGACAGGTATTTGTCATTTTGAATCAGATAATCATATGGTGTACTAAGCTGGGAATGACAAAGAGAAATAGGGTTGCATTCATCATCAAAAAAGACATCTCAAGAACTGCCCTGAAGTACAATGCTGTCAGTGATAGAATAATATCCATACACCTGCAAGGAAGGCCAGTTAGTATGACTGTTATTCAAATTTATACACGAACCACTAAGGCTACAAATGAAGATAGGGAAGATTTTGGCCAGCTTCTAGAGTATGAAATTGATTGAACATGCAGTCAGGATATACTGATAATTAGTGATGATTGAAATGCAAAAGTTGGAAACAAAGAAGGTGGCTCAGTATCTAGAAAATATGGCCTTGGTGACAGAAATGATGCTGAAGATTACAGGATAGAATTTTGTCACACCAATGAACTTTTCATTGAAAATACTTTTTACTAATTTTAAAGTTTCTGGTTTTATGTTGAGGTCTTTTATCCATTTAGAGTTAACTTTCATGCATATTGAGGGATGTGGGTCAGTTTTCATTTTTCTGCAAGTGGATATCCATCTTTCCCAGCACCATTTTTGAGAAGGCTGTCCTCTTTCCAATTTGCTTGCTTTACTCCTTTGTCTAAAATCAGGTGGCTATAGATATGTTGAAGTATTTCTGGAACTTCTATTCTGCTTCATGGGTTTCAGGCCTATTTTTGTGCCAGTGCCAAGCTGTTTTTGCTACCACTGCCCTGTAGTATAGATTAAAGTCAGGGATTGTGATTCCACCTGCACTAGTTTTGCGGTTTAAGAGTGTTTTGGCTACACGTGGTCTTTTGTGATTTCATATGAATTTTTGGATCATTTTTTCTATTTCTGTAAAGTTTATCATTGGAATTTTAATGGGGATTGCATTAAACTTATAGATTTCTTTTGGTAGGATAGCTATTTTTACTATACTGATTCTCCCAATCCAGGAGTAGGAAAGGTCCTTCCATTTTTTAGTATCTTCTGTGATTTCCTTCCTTAATGTTTTGAAATTTTCCTTGTAGAGGTCTGTAGGATCTTTGGTTAGATAGATTCCAAGGTGTTTCATTTTCTGTTGGGGTTTTAGCTCTAGCCCGGTCAAGATTAGGGCCAAACCCTCAACATAACAATGTGGTCGGTGTCGGGAAAGAAGGACCTTGGGAGACCTTCTGGTGGTTAAACAAGGGTAGGTAAGGTTTATTGGGGTGCTCCCCTGATGGAGAGCAAGGAGCAAGCGGCCCCTATAGAGCAGAGCTCTATCCCTTTAAGTGCTGGCTCTAGGCCTGCAGCATGGAATGCTGCAGGCTAAGTGCTGGTACAGCTCAGCCTTAAAGGCACAGCCACAGCCACTGGTGTTCCGTGGAGGTCCGATGGTCTTGACTCTCGCGGCTCGCCTTCTTTACCTCCCTCCTTCCCAAGGATGGGAGGAATTGGAAGGCTCTTCGTGGCTTGCTAGAATCCTTTGGCTCTTCAGGGCCCCTGGGCTTGATCTCGCCGGCTTGCTAGAAGGTCTTGCTGGAGTAGGGAGTGCTGGTCCAGGTGATGAGGTTCAGGAGACGGTCAGAGAGGTGAGGATCAAAGGATGAGGTTCAGTAGGGTGAAGATGGGGTCCAGGAGCCCTGCTTTTATAGGGTCCTGGAAGGGTTACATGGTGGGGTTCAGCCAATCAGGGCACACACCTGACAGGTACAGCAGGTAAACTGACATACCTGCCAGGTAGGGACAGTTATTACCTGAAAGTGGTGAGGGGAGCCAATCAAAATTAGGGTGGTTAGGGCAGGTCAGGCTGGCAGGGGCCATCTTTGCTCACTCGATGGGAGAGGCTAGTGTGAGTGAGTGGGATGAGCCCTGGGGTCAACTAGGGGTCAGCCCCTCAGGCTGTCATGAGGGACCCTAGTTGGGAGATATAATTTAAAAAATCCCCAACAATTTTCTAGTGAAAGTAGTTCCTTAATAGGACTCCAATTGCTCAAGAAATTGCAACAATAATAGATAAATTGGATTACATGAAATTAAAAAGCTTCTGTACAGCAAAGGAAACAATCAACAGAGTCAAGGAAATCCCCACTGAATGGGAAAAAATCTTTGCATCCTATACATTGGACAGAGGACTAATTTCCAGAATTTACAAAAAACTCAAGAAAATAATACCCAAGAAAATAAATAACCCAATACACAAATGGGCAAAGGAACTGAACAGACAGTTCTCAAATGAAGAGGCCCATAAAGCCATGAAACACATGAAAAAATGCTGAATATCCCTAGCCATCAGGGAAATGCAAATTAAAACAACTCTGAGATTTCACCGTACACCAGTAAGAATAGCCAAGATCAATAAAACAAATAACAACAAATGCTGGTGAGGTTGAGGGGAAAAGGGAACACTCTTACATTGTTGGTAGAGCTGTAAATTGGTCCAACCACTGTGGAAATCAATATGGAGGTATCTTAAAAAACTAAGAATAGATCTACCGTATGACCGAGCTATAACACTATTGGTAATTTACCCAAAGGGAGATGGGTTATCATACCACAGAGACCTGCATCTCCATGTTCAATGCTGCACTTTTCACAATAGCAAGGATATGGAATCAACCAAGGTGACCATCAACAGAAGAATGGATAAAAAAAAAAAATGATACATATACACAATGGAATACTACTCAGCAATCAAAAAAATTGAAACAATGTCGTTTGCAGCAAAATGGATGGAATTGGGGAAAATTATGTTAAGTGAATGAATGCAAGCCCAAAAAGAGAAATACCACATGTTCTCACTCATATGTGGGAGCTGAATCATAATTAAAAGGAAGGAAAAATCCTATACAGAAATGGAACATAATAAAAAGCTAAAGTCAACTTAGTGGAGAAGGGACTATTTAGGGAGCAGAAGGAAGGAGAGATGGATCTAGCAAAAGGAAGAAATGATGGGAGAAGAAAGGAGGGAGAGGAGGAACACAGAGGAGCGAGGAATGAGAGCAAGGATGACCTCAAAATAAACAGCCCAACTTTAATAGTTCAGGAAATAATTATAATAATACCAGTAATACCAAAGAATGGTAATAATACAAATGGGCTACATTAATCATGTAATACTACTGACAGTAAAAAAAGATATGGACCATAAACATAATTGGGATGCAAGGGTATATAGAAAAATAATCCCACAAAAAGACATGCAATGTAGAAGAGAGGCGTTTGGTGAGGGTTAGGAAGAAGGGGGAAGAGGTGCACAAGAGGGTAAGGGGGAAGTTATGTTTGCAATGTACAATGAAACACATATATGGAAATGTCACAATGAAGTGCATGTCAGAATGAAACACATTAAGTTGTACATTAAAATTTTCCAATAAAAATACTTTTTACACCAACATAAACAATGGCTATACATATACAATTCACCAGATGGAACACACAGGGACCAAACTGACTACATGTGTGGAAAGAGACAATGGAAAACTCACTATATCTGAGTCAGAACAAGACCAGGGGCTGATTATGGATCAGACAATCAACTGCTCATATAGAGGTTCAAACTGAAGCTGAAGAAAATTAGAACAAATGTACAAGAGCCAAGTCATGACCTTGAGTATAACCCACCTGAGTTTAGAGACCATCTCAAGGAAAGACTTGGTGCATTAGACACTAATGATTGAAGACCAGACAACTTGATATCAAAGACATCAATTATGAGGAAAGCAAAAGGTTATTTTTAAAAAACTGGGAAAAAAAGACAAGACCAAATTATACATCCAAAGAGACTCTGAAACTTGCCCTTGAAAGACAAGCAGCTAAAGTAAAAGGAAGACATGATGGTGAAGAACTAAACAGAAGATTTCAAAGGATAGCTGAGGAAGACAAAATCAAATATTATAATGACATATGCAAAGAGCTAGAGATACAAAGCCAAAAGGGAAGAACACGCTCTGTGTTTCTCAAGCTTAAGGAACTGAAGAAAAAATTCAAGCCTCAGGTGGCAATAGTGAAGGATTCTACAAGGAAAATATTAAATGATGCAGGAAACATCAAAAGGAGATGGAAGAAATATACTGTCATTATACCAAAGTAATTGGTGGACGACCAACCATTTCAAAAGCTTGCATATGATCAGGAACCTATGGTACTGAAGGAGGGAGCAGAAGCTCCCTTGAAGGAATTGGCAAAACACAAGGCTCCAGGAATTGATGCAATACCAACAGAGATGTTTCAGCAAACAGATGCAGCACTGGAGCTGCTAACTTGTCTATGCCAAGAGATTTGGAAAACAGCTACCTGGCCAACTGACTGGAAGAGATCCATATCTGTGCCTATTCCAAAGAAAGGGGATCCAACCAAATGTGGACATTATTGAACAATATCATTAATGCCAAGCACAGTGGCACATGCCTGTAATCCCAGTGGCTCCAGAGGCAGAGGCAAGGAGGATCAACAGTTCAAAACCAAAGGCAGTCTGCATAATTTGGTGAGACCCTTTCTCAAAAAAGTAAAAAAAAAAATGGCTTGGAGATGAAGCTCAGTGGTCCAGCACTTGCAAAGCATGCAAGCGCAAGGACCTGGGTTCAACCCCCAGTACTGCAAAAAAAAAAAAAAAAAAAATCATTAATGTCACACACAAGTAAAATGTTACTAAAGATCACTCAAAAGCAACTTCAGTAGCATATAGACAGGAAACTCCCAGAAAATCAAGCCAGATTCAGAAGAGAGTGTGGAAGTAGGGACATCATTGCTGATGTCAGAGGACATAAACCAAAAGCAGAGAATACTGGAAAGATGTCTATATTTTACTGAGTATGCAAAGGCATTTGACTATATGGATCATAAGAAATTATAGATAACATTGCAAAGAATGGAAATACCAGAACACTTACTTGTACCCATGAGGAATCTGTACATGGACCCAGAGGCAGTCATTTGAACAGAACAAGGAAGCACTGCCTGATTTAAAGTTAAGAAAGGTGTGCGTCAGGGCTGTCTCCTTTCACCACACCTATTCAATCTCTACGCTGAGCAAATAATCCAAGAAACTGGACTTTATGAAGAAGAATGTAACATCATGACCAGAGGAAGACTCATTAACAACCTGCTTTATGCAGATGACACAACTCTGCTTGCTGAAAGTGAAAAGGATTTGAAATGTTTACTGATGATCAAAGAACGTAGACTTCAGTATGGATTGTGCCTCAACATCAGCAAAACACAAATCCTTACAACTGAGTCAGTAAGCAACTTCATAAATGGAGAGGAGGTTGAAGGTGTACAGGACTTCGCTTTACTTCGTTCTTCAATCACACCCATGAAGCAGCAGTCAAGAAATCAAAGGACACAGTGCATTAGGAAAAGCTGTTGCAAAGGCCTCTTTAAAGTGTTAAAAAGATGTTACATTGAAGACACGGGTGCACCTGACTCATGCCATGGTGTTTTTCAGTTACATCATAAAGTTGTGAAACCTGGACATTGAATAAGGGAGACAAGAGAAATAATACTTTTGGATTATGGTGCTGGAGACAATTTTTTTATTAGAAATTTTTAATGTACATCATAATGTGATTCATTTTGACATGCTTTTCATTGTGACAATTTTCATATATGCAATTTGATAAACATTATTCATATAGGTTACCCCTTACCCTCCTCTATGTTCCCCCCCTTCCCATCTAAGCTTCCCATCCAAGTCTTTTCTATCTTTTACTATGTAGTATTTTTCTATATGTCCTTGGGTTCAATTTCTGTTTAAGATAGAAACTTTTCCTGTAGTGGTCTTTGTTTCTATCTTGTTAGAACAATTACATGCGATTTCTAGTCCATTTATATTGACCTCATTCTTATCTTCCCTCCCACCCTTTTATTATGATCTGACCTTTGAGTAGGATTTTGCCTTCTTGTAATTTTGAGTCAGTTCCCTCATATGAGTGAGAACATGTGTTGTTTCTCTTTCTGATCTTGTGTTCCTTCACTTAAAATAATTTTCTCTAATCTGGAGACAATTTTTGAATATACCATGGACTGCCAAAAGAACCAAGAGGTCTATCCTAGAATTGCAACCAGAGTGCTGCTTGGAAGCAAGGGTAGCTAGACTGCATCTGACACATTTTGGACATGTTGTCAGGAGGGACCAATCCCTGGAGAAGGACATCATGTTTGGAAGAGTGGCAGGTCAGTGATAAAAAGGAAGACCCTCAGCTAGATGGATTGACACAGTGACTGCAACAATGAGCTTAAACATAAAAACGATCATGTGCCTGGCACAGAATCAGGGAGTGTTTCATTTTGGTGTACATCAGGTAGCTATGAGTCAGACCCGACTTGACAGCACTTAACAACAACAGGCTGCTGCTGCCCTGCCCACCCATGAGACTCCTCCCTCTTCACACTGGCCTCCTCTAAAACTATTCCAGCCCCTGGCACTACACCAGTAATGCTTTCTTTTTCCCAAAGGCCAAGATCTCCTTAGACTTCTTCTTTTTTTTTTTTAATTTAACCCTCTTCCCAAGATCGCATTACCAGCTCACTCCAAAGCCAACTCCCTTACCAAAAAAGACTCCCTGTTCCCTCCCACGACCTCTCTATCTCTGGCCTTTCCCACAAACCATCCCCTCCTATTCTCAACAAAAGTGGCTTATATACCCTGAGCCCTCTCTATCCCAATGCTGGGCCCCCCCCACCAACACACACACAGGCATTCATACCAACTGACACCTTATTTTCTCCTGAGGCAGTCTTTCTGTTCTACTTTTGGTTTTTCACAGACTAAAGGAAAGTCTACAACCATACCACCCTGGTATCTGATCTCTTCAGATCTCAGAAGCTAAGCAGGGTCAGCCCTGATTAGTACTTGGATGGGAGACCACCTGGGGACACCAGGTGCTGTAGGCTTGGAAGAAGGATCCAGCAACCCACTCCCCGAAATAATCAGCCATCATAAACATTGTAAATAGCAGAGAAGCACTGACATAATGCTGAGTATGGCACAGTGTCTGGTTGTTTTTCCTTCTGTTGTACATAGGGTCACTATGAGTCTGACCTGATTTGATGGCACCTAAGAACAAAAACCCCCACACGTCTGTCAGTTTGCCGCACTGTGGGGGCTTGTGTGTTGCGATGAGGCTGAAAGCTATTCCACTGGTGTCTCAGATACCAGCAGGGTTACCCATGGTGGACAGGTTTTATCTGAGCTTCCAGACTAAGACAGACTAAGGAGGAGGTACCAGCGAACTACTCCCGAAACAACTAGCCATTGAAAACCCTATGAATAGCAAAGAGGGAAACCCTCCACCAGATGGCTTGACACAGTATCTGCAACAATGGGCTTAAATATAAATAAGATCATGAGCCTGGCACAGAATCGGGAAGTGTTTCAATCGGCTGTACATAAGGTCACTATGAGTTGGACTCGACTCAACAGCACCAGCAACAACAATAACAACAAGAACAAAAACAAAGAGAAGAAAACATTAACTTTGAAAGTTTCAGCCACTCCTCTAACTCTCCTACAACTTCTATGCTATCAAATTTACTATGCCCAGTCTATCACTCTTCAAAAAACCCTAATAGCAAACCCTGCCTCCCTGGATCCCAATCCATCTCCTCTCCCTTGAGGTGATGTAGACCCGTCCTGCTCTCTCAGTGCAGAACAAAAGCCAGGCACCCTCATCAGGGCACAGCCTCAAATTATGCACCACACTCCTCCAAGTTCACTGAGCCACTACAGCCTGCACACAGGGATTCCCCTCTCCCTCTCTTGGGAACTCAAACAAGCTGGGCTCCCCCAATTGAGACACAGGCAGTCTTGGCAGAATAACCATCCCACAGGACACACATTCCCAAGGAACTGTTTCTTGGGATATCCCTAAACCTTATATGGTTGCCAAGAGCCAGGCTGCATGCCTATGCCTGATTTCCAACTTCCTAAATCAAGGGAAATTTTCTTCATAAACTCCTTATACTCTCTCTCCCAAAAGAGTAACTACCCTTCCATTCCTGATGACTTGCCTCTTAGATCTCCTACAACCAGGTCCTTTTAAAAAGTCTTTTAACCATTTCTCTATATACAGGCTTAATTCAGACATGATAACTCTAGCTAATAAGAGAAAATGCCCTCAATAAGGAGGTGTTCTTCTTTAGAGATTTCTCCTGATAAATCAGGAAAACAACTCTTTAGTCACCTAACCCTGCTAGACCAATAAATCCAACACCCCTGTGTATGGGAGACCTCAATGCCTCAGAGTTAAATATCCCATTTCTTTTTCTTTAGTTCTTCCTTTTAGATACTCAGATAAACACAGGAAATGTGGGGGGGGGGTGCGTGGGTGTTGTCCATATGTAGTCGTAAATTCTATATCTACATGGTACTAAATTGGCTTATAGATAACTAAATGCTTGACTGTTAAGTTTTGCTTTTGAGATTTTCAGCAGCATGGATAAAATAACAGCTCAAGGGTCCCAGGGAAGGTGATTACAGGCAAGATAAAAACCCAGTTAGTAACCTTTAATCCTGGGAAATACTGTGTTTCCTCAGACAAATTAAAACTTGCCCCCTCAGAGAAACCCCAGGCCAGAGAAGAGATTCTCCAGAGGCCAGTGCCAGCCTCCAACAGAGCCCTAAAGAACAATGGTTTTGCCATCTCTGCAAAGAAGACCCCAGTGTAAGCATTGATGTCCTGCCCTCTGGAGAGAGGACAGGCCTTCATTCAGCTCCTACACAAGCTGCCCTCAAGGACTAAAAGGACAGGGACAAAATCCAAAAAGATTAAAGTAACAGAAGATTTAAGAAAGATAAAATCTTCACACCCCACTCCCACATCTCTGAAATTTCTCTTTAAATACAAAGATCTTCTCAGCTCATACCTTTACTACTAACTCTTAACATCACTGCTGGGACAATAAAACTAAAAAAACTAAAGTTTTTTTCACCAATAAATCAGGCTTAATTAGAAATGGAGTGACATGCCTGCATGACTAGGCTACCTCACTCCTGGAAGACTCCCACTCCTTCTCCTGGCTGTCCTCCCCCTAAAACAATAACGCTATCTCTTACTGGGGCCCCTCACAATCATCCTACTCATTTTGCTCTTTGCTCCCTGCCTAGTTCAATTTCTGAGTTCTTTCAGGCACAGAGACTCTCCCCCACAGTCACCACCCAGTTTCTCATGCTGACTCCAGGGACATGCCAGCAGCCCTGTATCAGCACTTGTGTTATCCTCCCAAAGACATCTATGCCCTCACTCAGCAGGAAGCAGCCAGAGATGAGAACTTAAATGAACCAGGAGGCAGTTGTTCAAAGAGAACAAGGAAACACTGCCTTATTTAAAGTCAAGAAAGGTGTGCGGCAGGGCTGCCTCCTTTCACCATACCTATTCAATTTCTATGCTGAGCAAATAATCTGAGAAGCTGGACTTTGTGAAGAAGAACACGGCATCATGATTGGAGGAAGACACTTTAACAGCCTGCTTTATGCAGGTGACACAACTCTGCTTGCTGAAAGTGAAGAGGATTTGAAACATTTACTGATGAAGATCAAACAACATAGTCTTCAGTATGGATTGTGCCTCAACATCAGCAAAACAAAAATCCTTATAACTGGGTCATTATGCAGCTTCACGATAAATGGAGAAAAGATGGAGGTTGTCCATGATTTTGCTTTGCTTGCTTCTACAGTCAACACCCACGGAAGCAGCAGTCAAGAAATCAAAAGAAGCATTGCATTGGGAAAAGCTGTTGCAAAAGACCTCTTTAAAGCATTCAAAAGTAAAGATTTCACATTGAAGCGAAGTTGTGCCTGACTCATGCCATGGTATCTTCAGTCGCATCATATGGTTGTGAAAGCTGGATGTCGAATAAGGGACACAGGAAAGTAACTGATGATTTTGAATTATGGTGCTGGGAATAAATATTGAATATACCATGGACTGCTGAAGAACCAACAGATCCACCCTAGGAGAAGTGCAACCAGAGTGCTCCTTAGAAGCTAGGATGTCCAGACTGCATCTAACATATTTTGGACATGTTGTCAGGAGGGACTAAACCCTGGAGAAGGACACCATGTTTCAGAGAGTTGGCAGGTCAATGAAACAAAGAAAGGCTCTCAACTAGATGGATTGACACAATGGCTGCAACAATGGGTTTAAATATAAAAAAGATCATGTGCCTGGCACAGAATTGAGGAGTGTTTTGTTCTGTTGTAATAGGGTCACTATGAGTTGGACACAACTGAATGGTACCTAACAACAACAACAACAAATATAGATAGATAGATAGATAGATAGATAGATAGATAGATAGATAGATGAATAGATAGCTATGGATATAGATATAAAAGCCAAGAATAAGATAACAAAGAGCTATATGAGGCCCCAAGGCCAAAATAATATGGCTGAAACATTTGAAAGTAAACTGGGCCCCAAGGTCAGAAATTGCCCCGTCTGCCAAGGCCCGGAAGGGTGTGTGCTCATGGAAGTCCCCTCACCTTACTTCTCACCAAGTCTCCCTCATCCCTAAACGACCCCCAGCCTCGAGGCAGCTTCTTGAAGCAACAGCCATCTTTCTTACTCTCCCTTCCCATACTGCTGCTGATGGCTCTCCTTTTCCATCACTTCCCTCCTCTTTACTTGCCCCCAAATAGGCATGCTCTGCTGTGGGTCAGAGTGCCCTCTCTTGTGCCTATGGACCCTTGACCTGTGAGATTTTCATATCATGTATAAATAGCTTAGTGAAAGAATTTCTCAATTCCCGTACTGTGGTCCATGGAAGAGTTGCAAATCTATGACTCTTTTACTTTTTAAAAGTTCCTCCCTGTGGAACCCCTTTTAGTTATATCCAACAAAGTTAGAAGGGAAATGCAATCTATTGGAGCAAGGAAGTAGAAAATAATATTTTTATTAGTAATTTTTTAGTTAGCATACACATTAATGGGTTTCATTATGACATTTCCACACATGCGTATCATTGTGTATCGATCATATTCACCCCCATTACTCTCATACCCCCATCTTGCTGATCCCTTCCTCCCTAAAAACAGTCTCCATTGTGCCTGCATGACTATATATATATGTGTATATGTGTCTGTGTGTTTATATCTATATCTATAGATAGACAGATATCTATCTATAGATATAGATATAGATATAGATATAGATAGATATCTATATATGTTGTTGTTGTTAGGTGCCGTTGAGTCGGTATCCGACTCATGGCAACCCTCTGTACAACAGGGGAAACACTATTGTCAGTGCTTCTCTGCTGTTCATAGGGTTTTCAATGGCAGATTGAGTTTTGGGAGGGGTTTTCCAGGTCCTTCTCCCAAGCCTACAGCTTCTGGTGTTCCCAGGCGGTCTCCCATCCAAGTACTAACCAGGCCCAACACTGCTTAGCTTCCGAGATCTGATGGGATCGGATGCCACAGGGCTATGGCTGCAGGCCAACAACAACAACAACATAGATATCTATATATAGATACAGATATAAATATAGATAGTCTAGATCCTGCATAAAAGACAAAGTGTGATATATTTTTCTTTCCCATTACCCTTTCTTATTGCCCCTCTCTTTAGTTCCCTTTCTCCTTCCCCAGCAGCCCTCCTTCTACTTTCATGACCTACTTTTCATGGGTGTTATGTATATGTAGAGCCTACAAATGAGAGAAAGCATATTTGTCTTTCTGAGTCTAGTTTATTTTGTTTAAAATGATGATCTCTAATTCTGTCCATTTTCCTGCAGATGACATAATTTTGTTCTTCCCATGGCTGAGTAAAACCATTGGTTTTTCTTCATTCATCTGTTAATGGACATCCAGGCTGATTCCACATCTCGGCTACTGTGAATAGTACTGCGACAAACATGGATGAGTAGCTGTCTCTGTGCTGTGTTGACTTAGACTCCTTCGGGTATATACCCAGGAGTGGTATAGCTGGATCATATAGTAGTTCTACTTTTAGCTTTTTGAGAAATCTCCATACTGGTTTCCACAGTGGCGGAACTAACATTCTTACCACCAGTGTATGAAAGTTCTTCCCAAACCCACCCCTGCATTCTCACTAGCATTAGTCATTGTTTGTTTTCTTGATGATAGCCATTCTGAGGTGAAATGGAATTTCAATGTAGTTTTGATTTACATTTCTCTGATGGCTAAGGCTGTTGGACATTTTTTTCTGTTTATTGACCATTTATATTTCTTCTCTTGAGAACTGTTCATTTAACCAATTTTTGCTTGAATGATTTACTTTTTTGGTATTTAATTTTTTGAGTTTTTATCTATTCTAAATATTAACTCTCTGTCTTATATATAGCTGGTAGAGATTTTCTCCCATTCTGTAGGTTCCCTTCATTCCAGTAATAGTTTCCTTTGATGTGCAGAAGCTTTTTAGTTTCATGCAATCCCATTTGTCAATTCTTACTATTGTTTCCTGAGCTATTGGAATCCTTTTTAGAAAGTCCTTGCTTATGCCTGTATCTTGAAATGTTTTCTCTGTTTTCCTCTAGCAGCTTCAAAGTTTGAGGTCTTACATTAAGGTCTTTGATCTATTTTGAATTGATTTTTGTGCAGAATGAGAGAGAAGGCTCTAGTTTCATTCTTCCACATGTGGATATCCAGTTTTCCCAGCACCATTTATTACAGAAGCTGTCCTTTTTCCAATGTACATTTTGGGAACTTCAGATGGTTTTAGCTATGTGAGTTTATTTCTCTGTCCTCTATTCTATTTCATGTCTGTTTTGTGCCAATACCACGCTGGTGTTTTTGTTTTGTTTTGTTTTTGTGCTAGTACCATGCTGTTTTTGTTACTATGGCATTGTAGTATAATTTGAAATCAACTATTGTGATTTCTCCTACCCTGCTCTTTCTGCTCAGGATTGCCTTGGCTATTTGGGGTTTTTTGTTCTTCTATATGAATTTTAGGATTGCTTTTTCTATTTCTATTTCTGTGATGAATGTTATTGGAATTTTGATGGGGATCGCAGTGAATCAGTAGATTGCCTTCAGTGATACAGCCATTTTCACAACATTGACCCTGCCAATCTATAAGCAAGGGAAGCCTTCCCATCATCTAGTATCTTCTTCAGTTTCTTTCTTCATTGTTTTAAAGTTTCCATGTATAAGTCGCTCACCTCCTTGGTTAGGTTTATTCCTAGGCATTTTTAAAGCTATTGTGAATGGGATTGTTTTCCTGATTTCTTTCTCATCCTGTTGTTGTTGTTGTTGTTGTTGGGTGCTGTCGAGTTCAGTCCAACTCATAGCAACCCTATGGACAGTGGAACAAAACACTCCCTGATTTTGTGCCAGGCACACAACCTTATTTATATTTAACCCCATTGTTGCAGACACTGTGTCAATCCACCTGTTAATTATTGGAATATAGAAAAGCTATGGATTTTTATATGTTGATTTTGTATCCTAGTATTTTACTGCAACTGTTTATCAACTCAAAGAGTTTTCTGGTGAAATCTTTAGGTTCTATTTAAACATGGGATTAATATAATTTCCAAATAAGGATAGTTCAACTTCTTTCTTTTCTGTTTAGATCCCTTTTATTTCTTCCTCCTGCCTTAGTGCTCTAAGACTTCAATCACTATATTGAATAAGAATGGAAAAAATGGACACCTTTGTCTCATTCCTGATTTTAGAAGAAATGCTTTCAGGTTTTCCCCATTTAGTATAATGTTAGCTATACGTTTGTCATACAAAGAATAATAATCTTTTTGCCTGTAAGATTGTTTTACCTGTTGGTTGAGGTGTGCTCCTTCTATTCCTAGTTCCTTCAAGGCTTTTATCATGAAGCGTAGGTTGAATTTTGTCAACGGCCTTTTCTGCATCTGTTGAGATGATCTTATGATTTCTGTCCTGGAGTCTATTTTTATGCTGTATTACATTTACACATTCACTTGCGTAAGTTGAACCATTTTTCCATCCCTGGAGTGAAACCAAGTTGATCATCATGTATGTTCTTTTTAATGTGTTGTTGAAGTCCATTTGCAAATATTTTACTTAGAATTTTTTCATCTATGTTCATCAGGGAAGGTGGTCTGTAGTTTTCTCTTTTTTTATTGTGTCCTTGTCTGGTTTTGTTATCAGGATAATATTGGCTTCATAGTATTGAGTTTGGTAATGTTCCTTCCCTCTCTGTTTTAGGAAGTATTCTGAGGAGCATTGGTGTTGATGATTCTTTAAAAGTCTGATGGAATTTGACAGTCAATCCATCCGGTCCTGGAATTTTTTTGTTGGGATACTCTCTATTACTGCTTCAATCTTGTTGCTCATTATAGATCTGTTTAAGTTGTTTATATCCTCTTGATTTAGCTTTGGTAGGTCATATATGTCTAGTAATTTTTCTACTTCATCTAAATTTTCCAGTTTTTTGCAGTATAAGTTTTCAACATATTCCCTAATAAGCCTCTGGATTTCATTGGTAACTATTGTAATGTCCCCCTTTTCATCCCTAATTTTGTTAATTTGGGTATTCTCTTTCTTTCTTTGGGTTAGTTTGGCTATTTGTCAATCTTGCTTATCTTTTCCAAGAACCAAGTCTTTGTTTCATTGATTCTTTGTATTGTTCTTTTAATCTCCATTTCATTAATTTTCAACTTGATCTTATTATTTCTTGATGTCTATTGATTTTGGATTTGGTTTGTTCTTGTTTTTCTAAGACCATGAGGTAAATCATTAATATGTTTACTTCAATCCTCTCTGGACAACTCTACCTCACTCTTAGAATACTTGATGTATCCCAAAGGTTCTGATATGTTTTGTTTCCATTTTTATTTGATTCAAAGAATGTTTTATTTTCTTCCCTGATTTCTTCAGTAACCCACTGATCATTTGAAAGTGTATTGCACAATCTCCATTTATTTGTATAGTTTCTGTAGTTTCTCTTGCTATTGATTTCTAGTTTTATTCTATTGTGATCTTATAAGGTGTAAGAAATTGTCTTTATTTTTTGTATTTGTTAAGACTTGCTTTAAGCCCTAAAATGTTATCTATTTTAGAGAAATTCCTCAGGCTGCTGGGAAGAATGTGTTTTCCACAGCTGTTGGATGGAATATTCTGTAAATATCTATTAAGCCCATTTGATCTATTCTGTAGTTTAAATTCCAAAGTTTCTTGGTTGATCTTTGTTTGAATATTCTGTCTATTGATGAGAGTAGGATTTTGAAGTCACCCACTATTATTGTACCTGGACATATCTATCCCTCCATGTCCAGTAATGGTTGTTTTATGACATTGGGTGCACCAATACTCAGTGCACATACATTTACAAAAGCAAAATCATGGACAACCTCGATCTCCTCTCCATTCACTGTGAAGGTGCACACTGTTCCAGTTGTAAGGATTTTTGCTTTGTTGATGTTCACTTGCAATCCATACTGAAGGCTATGATCCTTGATCATATGGCAAATAGTTGGCTCCAGAGGTGGAGCTGCCTGCTGCTCTTCAGCTTGGGGTTACCAGTCTTTGCCGTTCTCTTCAGGAGATGGGATCAGCTCCTCCTCCAGAGAGTAGAGCTACCATCCACCATACCCAGGCCTCCTGCTGCCTGAACTTCCCAGTATGCCAGCATCCAGCCTTACCCCCTATACCATAGTCTGTTGTGGCCACGCCTCACCCTTGGGTTGTGCCAGATTGTTGCCAGACTCCCTGACTTGTGATTGTACCTTTTCTCAGGCCCCTGGAGTAGCTCAGTCTCAGACAATGAGTCCCCTCTCAGGTTGGCACTTAGCCATGCTTACAGAGGCAGTTTGAGTCCTAACTGGTCTCCTTGGCCTGGGAAGGATGCTTGGGGCCCACACAGAAACCGAAACATGCTCGAGGAGGCGAAGGCAGGTGTGACATGCTTTATTCCGAGGTGTTCCTCTCATTCCTTCTGTGGTGCCACTGCCCATGGTTATTGCCCTCTGCAGGCCCCCTTGCCTCTCCATGCCCCCCAGTCCTCTCTGTGGCGAGTCCGTTCCACAAGTCCTGTCCTCTCCCAGGTGCACCTCTCTGCGCCACCAGTGCTTATGGAGGGGCTTTTAAGTCTTTCACACAATAGGGGTCAATCGTCAGCTCATGGTCCAGTCATGCCACAGTCATACAGGTTGTATGCCTGGAAAGTCCATAAGGTAACAGTACGTGCACATGCAGGCATTTACACAACCATGATTCAGCAGGATGGATAAGGCACATGCGTCAGCTGGCACATGTGTCGACGTCACTGTCCTGTTATCTGTGCCTGTTTATATTACATTATCATTTGGGTCAGCGTGACCTGGCTCAATGGGCAGGCTGGTCATCATGAGGCCCCAGCAGACCACGGAGGGCGGTGCTTCCCCAAGCTATACTCCCAAACACCTGTGTGCCTGGGCCAAGAGGGGCTTTTCCTAAGAGCTCTCTTCCCCGTCTCTGAGGTTGGCATAGAGGTAACAGAGAGCACTCTTCATATTCAGAAACCTGGCTGGACTCAGCCAAACTCTGCTTCCCAAGGACACCTGGGAGACAGAAGCAAACTCATTTGCTAAGTAAACATCTTGGATCTACTCTGCTTTTGGCATTCCAGAATTTGCACTCTTGGGGTCAACTTTTCACAGAGTGGTTGGAATACAGGGAAAGAGAGAAAAGAACACTGGCTGCAAGCCATCTGGATTCTCCATCCCTGTTTCCCAGCGCATATTCCCCACACAAATACATGAGAATGGTGTGCTTCTATGTGAGCGTGGCAGGCCAAGGAGAACAGTAGGTGGGAGACGCTGGAGGGTGTGGTAGGAAGGCAAGAGGCAGGGCCAGCTCCAACTTTGTTGACATAGCAGGCCTGGCTGCAAAGCCAAGGGCCTTTGGGAGAAAAGGCCACCGTGCTCCTGGCAGTTTCTGTTGAGCTTTTCCTGGACTGAGCGAGCTCCGGCCTTGTGTATGCCCAGGTAAGACTCCAGGGCACTGAGATTTAGAGAATTTCCCCAGGATTTGCACCTAATGGTAGCCTTGCAGGTTAAATGTGGCCATGGTTTCTAAAGATAATTCCTTCAGCCTCACAGGATTCTCTGGCCCTTCTCCCTTTGCGCCAGGGGGAAACTATCCCAGCAGGCACGCTACCACTCTCACCGTGGCAAGGTACAGTTGGTTTTCCTTTTATTTCTTTTTGCTGATTATGTGGTTTTGATATCAAAATCAATCTCCTCTGACAACTTTTCATTAGCTGTTGGACAGGTATAGCAGATATAAGTTAGAGCCATATTTTGGTAACTCCTGGCAGGTGCCTGAATTTCTACTGGTGGCAACCTGTGGCTTTTTTCCACTTGTCCAGCAGGTGGCAGTACAGACCCATCAACTGCAGTCTCCAGGTGACTCAGCAGAAGAGGGGCCCTGGAAGACACAGATGTTAGTCAAGGCTTCTTTGCTGTTTGAGAGCTTCCTGCTGGTTGTCAGATTCACCTGTGAATTCTCAGGATTTATTCCAGATTTTACAGGTGAGTTTTCTCAAGAAACATCGTTGCTGTTGTTTGTTGTTAGGTGTCATCAAGTTGGGTCCGACCCATAGCGATCCTATGTACAGTGGAACGAAACACTCCCTGATTCTGTACCAGGCACACGATCTTATTTGTTTAAGGCCATTGTTGCAGATGCTGTGTCAATCCATCTAGTGGAGGGTTTTCCTTTTTTTTCATTGACCTGCCACTCTCCTAAACATGATGTCCCTCTCTGGGGATTGGTCCCTCCTAAATGTTAAGATGCAGTCTAGCCATCCTTGCTTCCAAAGAGCACTCTGGTTGCACTTCTAGGACTGATCTGTTGGTTCTTTTGTTAGTCCAAAAGACGTCAATAAATGTCCCCAGCACTGTAATTCAAAAGCATCAATTCTCCTGTCTCCCTTGTTCAATGTCCAGCTTTCACAACCATATAATGTGACTGAAAATACCATGGCATGAGTCAGGTGCACCTTTGTCTTCAATGTGACATCTTTACTTTTCAATACTTTAAAGAGATTTTTTGCCACAGCTTTCTCCAAAGCAATGTGTCTTTTGATTTCTCGACTGCTGCTTCCATGGATGTTGGTTGTAGAACCAAGTAAAGCAAATCCACACCCACCTTCAACCAAGTCTGGCAGATAGTAAATCCTGAATTTATGCTTGCTGACTTCAAAGTGTGTCTATCCAAAGAAAGGTAAAATGTATCATGCTGCATTCCTCTCCTAGATTATATACTAGGCAATTCTTAGGAAACATGGTTTATAATTTCTACTTCACAGAATGCCTGCAGTGTAGCCCTATGGCATCCAATCCCATCAGATCTCAGAAGCTAAGCAGGGTCAGGCCTGGTTAGTACTTGGATGGGAGACTGCCTGGGAACACCATATACTGTAGACTTGGGAGAAGGACCTGGCAACCCACTCCCAAAAATCAATCTGCCATTGAAAACCTTATGAATAAGCCAGGCATGGTGGTGCACGCCTGTAATCCCAGCTCTCAGGAGGCAAGGCAGGAAGATCACAAGTTCGAGACCAGAGGCAGTCTGTGTAACTTAGCAAGACCCTGTCTCAAAAAAAAATGGGCTGAGGGTGCAGCTCAGTGGTCCAGAACTTGCAGAGCATGCAAGTGAGAGGCTCTGGGTTCAACCTCCAGTACCACAAAAAAAAGAAAAAAAAAAAAAGAAAGAGAGAAAGAAAAGGAAAACCCTATGAATAGCAGAGAAGCACTGACAAAGTGTTTCGCCCGTTGTATGTAGGGTCGCTATGAGTTGGATACCGACTCAATGGAACCTAACAACAACAACAACAACAACAACAACTTCACAGAATGAGAAATTGAGGTTCAGGAAGATAAAGTAGCTAGCCAAGGTCACAAAGATAGGATGTGACTCAAGTCTTTTGATTTCAAGTTTGAGTGTGTGGGCTTACTCTACCAAAGTGGGAAAGATTAGATTAGCAAAAGCCTAGGACAAATTTTGTCTTAAACAAAGCAAGAAAATCTAATGTGGGTTTGACCTTTATCCATTAGTTTATTTCTGAATACCTGCTGAGTATTATGTACTCACAATGAAGAGGTGGCAGGACTAGTTTCTGCTTTCAGAGAGCTCAGAGCCAGGGTAGGGGAAGTGATGGCACATGACCAGGCCCTCACACCACTGCACAGAACTGTGCTAAGAGTAAGGTAGGGGGATGAGAGACCAAGGAGGCCCCTCAGAGGCCTGCCACAGCCCTGCAGCTGAACCCTTTGGGGCTTGTCAGGCCATAGTCCAGGCTGAGGGAGCTGTGTGTGCAAAGACGCCCCGGAGGGTGTGTGAGAATGCTGCGTATGAGAGAGAACCAGGCCTGGGAAGGGGAGGCACGTGGTAAGGAATGAAGTCAGGTAAGCAACGGGACTTGAACATTATGTCCACAGCTTAACACTACTTAGAAGGAAGGTGACATGAGCAGATTTTCATGTGTGGAAGATCCTTCTAGTTCCTGGAGTAGGCAGAGGTTGAGGGCAGGCTGCGTGCTGTAGTCCACTAAAGTGAATGGGTCCTCAACTAAGGTAACAGCTAGGAAGATGGAAGGGGGTGGACAGATTGTAAGGAAGGCAGGGCTGGCAGAAGTGGGGACAGATTGCCTGTGAGGGGGTGGCCTAGGAGAGGAGAATAAACAGAATATAGAGAGAACACCTGGGATGGCCCTGAGGTGCTGGGTGTGGCAACCAAGTGGCTGGAGAAATCTCTTAGCTGTGGGTAATCTCACCATTTCAAGAAGATGGTCCTCTACCTTGCAGATGTCCATCTGGGTTCTCTGAGTTTGGAGGCCCCCAGGGCTGTGCATCTTGAGCCTGTGACAGTCATGCCTCTAGGATGCTCTCTCTTCTCTCACAGCCAGTGTCCCGAGGATGGTGCCTTTCTTGCCAGGGCACCTGGAGTGGACACATCAGGCACCTCAGTGTGCCTCCCTCATATTCCTTCCCCTTCTCTTGGTGACTATACATTTCCCATAAAGCTCAGGGGCTTTAGGGAAAGCTGGCTTCTCAGTTATGGGGTTGGAATTTAGCTCAGTTGGTAGAGTGCTTGTTTGTGCACTGTGAGGGCCTGGGTTTGATCCCAAACACCATAAAACAGAAGAACCTGGCAGTCCAATCCCAAAACAATCAGCCATTGAAAACCAAATGAATAGCAAAGAAGCACTGACATAGTGCTAGGCATGGCACATTGTTGGGGAGTGTTTTGTTCTGTTGTAGATGGGGTCACTATGATTCAGACCCAACTTGACAGCACCTAACAACTGCTCCCTTAGACAGAGAGGTAGTACATAGGTTCAGGCGTACTTAATGTAACCCTCAACATTTTATTCCTTGGCCTCTGTATTCTTTTCCTAGGCCTGCTGGAACAAATGACCAAAAAGTCAGTGGATTTAAGATAATTGTTGTTGTTAGGTGCTGTCGAGTCTGACTCATAGTGACCCTATGTACAGGAGATCAAAACACTTCCCAATTCTGTGCCAGGCACACGATCTTATTTATGTTTAAGCCCATCGTTGCAGACACTGTGTCAATCCACCTGGTGGAGGGTTTTCCTCTTTTGTGTTGACCTGCCACTCTCCCAAACATGATGTATTTCTCCAGGGATTGATCTCTCCTGACTACATGTCTGAAATATGTAAGACGCAGTCTGGCCATTCTTGCTTCCAAGGAGCACTCTGGTTGCACTTCTTCTAGGACAGATCTGTTTGTTCTTTTGGCAGTCTGTGGTATATTCAATAGATGTTTCCAGCACCATAATTCAAAAGCATCAATTCTTTTCCTGTCTCCCTTGTTCAATGTCCAGCTTTCACAACCATATGACGCGACTGAAAATACTATGGCATGAGTCACGTGTACATTCGTCTTCAATGTGACATATTTTCAACACTCTAAAGAGATCTTTTGCCACAGCTTTTCCTAAAGCAATATGTCTTTTGATTTCTTGACTTCTTGATTTCTTGACTTTTTGATTTCTTGACTGCTCAATATGTCTCTTGATTTCTTGACATGGGTGTTGATTATAGAGTCAAGCAAAGGAAAATCTTGGACCTCAATCTTTTCTCCATTTATTGTGAAGTTGCACACTGACCCAGTCATGAGGATTTTTGTTTTATTGATGTTTAGTCACAACCCATACTGAAGGCTATGATCTTTGATCTTCATCAGTAAATGTTTTAAATCCTCTTCACTTTCAGCAAGCCAACTTGTGTCATCTGCATAACACAGGTTTTTAATGAGTCTTCCTCCAATCCTGATGTCGCATTCTTCCTCATAAAGTCCAATTTCTTGGGTTTTTTGCTCAGCATATAAATTGAAGAGATATGGTGAAAGTATACAGCCCTGATACACACCTTTCTCAACTTTAAACCAGGCAGTGTTTCCTTGTTCTATTTGAACAACTGCCTCTTGGTTCACGTACAGTTTCCTCCCAAGTACAATTAGGTGCTCTGGTGTTCCCATTTTCCAAAGTGTTATCCATAATTTATTATGATCCACAGTGTCAAATGCCTTTGTGTGGTCAATAAAACATAGACATCTTTCTGATATTCTCTGCTTTCAGCTAATATCCACCTGACATCAGCAATGATGTCCTTGGTTCCCCACACTCTTAAGAATCTCACTTGATTTTCTGGTAATTCCCTGTCTTTATACTGCTGCAGTTACTTTTGAATGATCTTTAGTAAAATGAATAGAGATGTTTCAACAAACAGATGCAGCATTGGAGGTGTTAATAGATTTATGCCAACAGATTTGGAAAACATCTACCTGACCAGCTGACTGGAAGAGATGCATATTTGTACCTATTCCCAAAAAAGGGGATCCAACTGAATGTGGAAATTAATGGACAATATCATTAATATCACACACAAGCAAGGTTTTACTAACGATCACTCAATTTAAGACAATGGCAATGTATTGTTCTCTGTCAGTTCCAGAGGCTACAAGTCTGAATCGGGGTGTCAGCAATGCTGTACTCCCTCCAGAGCTCCAGAGGAGACTCTTGCTTGCCTGCCTCAGGCTTCTGCTGGTGGCTGTCAGCAGCCCTAGTTGTGGCTGCTCCTTCTGGGTCTTGCCTGTGTTCATGCAGCATCCCCTCCATGTCTTCTCTTAAGAGTTATGATGAGATCTGGGCCCACTAGAGTGATCCAGGGTAATCTCACAAGCCTTAATTACATCTGGAAAGACCCTTTTTCCAAATCAGATCATACTCACAGGTTCTGGGGTTCATGCAGTACATGTAATTTTACGGGGCTCCCATCCAATCCACCACAGCAAGACAGAAGATTGCAATTGTGATGACACCACTGAACCCATCAGTCACTCCAGAAGATGGCTTCCTTCTGGACTTCCAGTCACATCATTCAGTTAAGTCCTCTTCATTGCTATAGGCCCATGTGACAGAGCCCTCAAGATTAGCTGTTGACATGCCATGCCTACCTGGGGTCCTGCCGGCAGGTAGCTGAGTGTGGTGGGGAGGTGACCATTGGAATCCCCAGTCAGGCTCTTCTGCTGACCCTCTGTGCAACCTTGGTGAGCTGCAGCTCTGCAGACCATTGGTTTGAATATAAACAGGCCCTTGTCCTTGCAAATGGCTTTTCAAACTGGATGCCAGTGTGGTTCCTTTTGTTGGGGCTTCTGTTTGCCAGGAAAGATGCAATAGATCCAATATCCACTGAAGTGATAAAGGGCTTTCACCTGAAGACAGGATCTACAATTAGAATTCTCTAGCCTGGAAAGATGGAAGCTGAGGAGGGAATATAATTAAAGCCCTTCTCTACATGATAAGTCCTATTGACAAGGCAGAAAACCCTTGCTCACAGGATCCCAGATTTCTTATAAACTCAGAGAGGCACTTACTAAAAGTTTGAGAAGTCATTTTAGGATAAACAATCAAAAGTACTATTTTATAGGATGAGAAGGTGAGCTTGAGGGACAGTTTGGGGTGGAGCACATGGAGCCAGGGAGACTCAGTCCTACTTCTGGTTCCAGCCACGTGATAGAAAGCAAACCCCTTTTTTCTTGGAGTCTGAGATTACGCATCAGTAAGTTGGGAGTGATAAACCAGAGGTGAACTTCCATGGATGAACCACTGCTCTGCCTACCACCCCACACACACTTGGGCACCATATAACTTTGCTTTCTGCACCTATGGACAAACCAACTGCAAATCTCTCCTCTTGTGTGAAGTCTTATCTCTCCTTTGTTCAAGGAGTGTTTAAGCAACTTTCCCATCATCTACACCATCTATTTCCCCTTTTCTTAGTAGATTGTTCCCAGATGTATAAAAGTACTATTCTTAAAACAACCTTCCCTGCCAGGCATGGTGGTTCACACCTGTAATCCCAGTGATTCATGAGGCTGAAGCAGGAGGATTGCAAATTCAAGGCCAGGGGCAGCCTATGTAACGTAATGAGACCCTGATTCAAAATTTTAAAAATGAGCTGGGTGTGCAGCCCAGTAGTAAAGCACTTGCAAAGTGTATGTGAGGCCTTAGGTTCAACCCTCAAATGCCACAAAAATAAATAAATAAGTAAAGCCTTCCCTTAATTCTACTTTTCCCTTGAGCTACTGCTCACTTTCTCAGCAAAACTCTTGCGGTAAAACCCCTTGAAATTGTCTGTGCTCATTCTTTTTTAACTCGACAAATCTTTACAAAATGAACATGTCCATGTAACCGTAAGTCAGATTTTATAAGGGTATGACCGCCTCCCCAGGAACCTTGCACCCCTCACTACACCTTAGGTACCCACTGATTTATTACACCACAGGCCCATTTTACCTTTTAAATTTTACACACAACACAAAATCTACCATTTCAACCACTTGAGAGGGTAATGGGGGGTTGAACATGAACAATGTAGTGACATACATGTATGGAAAATTCATAATGCAACCCATTAATCTGTACACTAACCAAAAATTTACTAATAAAGAAAATATAAATTTCAGTGGCATTTAGTTCATTCATAACAGTGTGTAAATATTACCTCTTCTACTTTCAGAACATTCTCATCACTTCAGAAGGAAAGTCCACATCCATTACAGATACTCTCTGGTCTCCATTCTCCTCTGACCCTGGCGATCACTCAGTTGCTTTCTATCTCAATGGACTTGCTTACTCTGGAAGTTTTATGTAAACAGGAATCATGCATGTCTTTTTGTGTCTGGCTTTTCACTCAGGATTATATTTTCAAGGTCCATCCATGTTGTAGAATATTTCAGTACTTCATCCTTTTTTGTTTTATTTTTGAGACAAGTCTCACTACATAGCCCACGCTCGCCTCAAACTCATGATCCTCCTGCCTCAGACTCCCAAGTGCTTGGATTATAGGTGTGCACCACCCACCTGGCTTCAGTTTTACCTGCTTTTGAACTTTTAATGGGTCAAATGATTTATATTCTTTTTGTCTGACTTTTTTATACTCTATGTGAGTCATTCATCTTGCTGCGTATAGCAGTAGTTTGCTCATTTTCATTGCTGGATAGCATGTCATTATGTACTATATCACATAATTAAGTAGACTATTTAATCTGTTGTTAGTGAGTTATTCCCAGTTTGGGGTTTTGTTGCCATGCTAATGCTGCCATGAGTGTTCTCATTCATGTCTTCTGATAAACATATATATTGATTGCCAATACATACATATGTAGGAATAGAATTGCCAGGTCATAGCCCACGCACACATACCTTTAGTAGATATGCCCACCTCAGGTGGTCTTTCTGTATTATCTCAGTGTTTCTGCCAGGCCTCAGTCTGGTTCAGAAGAGATGGCAGATATAGAATATCAAAGGTAAGAAAAATAAAATAAACAGCAGATAATTAATTCCTTGGGGGCTGGGGTTTAGTTTAGTTGGTAGAGTACTGCTCTATGCATTCTGAGGCTCTGGGTTTGATCCCCAGCACTACAAAAAAATGGGAGGACCGGCAGCTCAGTTCTGAAACAATCATCCATTCAAAACCCTATAGGTAACAGAGAAGCACTGTCAGATACAGTGCCTGTTTTGTTGTTTTACATAGGGTCATTTTAAGTTGGACCTGACTTGCAGGCACCTAACCACAACTATTAATTCCTCAAAGATCCAGGGAAGGGAAGAGCAGGAAAGAGACTGACATCACGCACAGGTGGACCTGCTCTTGTGGATCTTTAGGTGGGGAAAAGTCCGACAGAGTGAGTCTGAGCCTGAGGTCTGCCGCTGGGGGGAAACCTGGTGCTCAGGCCTAGAGACAGAGCTTATGGTTTAGCCAAGGGGTTTTGGCTAACATTGCCCTCCCTCCCCACCCTCCTCTGCTTCCACCTCTTCCTTCCTTTTCATTCTTCTTCCTTCTCCTCCTCTTCCTTTTTCCTTTTCTTCTTTCTAGCGGTACAGGGATGGAATGGGGCCTCAGGCATGCTAGACAAGGGCTCTACCACTGAGCTAACCCCTAGCCCCCACACAATCCTATATCCAAGCACACAAGGTTGGTGAAAAGAGACACCATCTCCACTCTGTTTATAGACTTCATAATCAGATAGTGAAAACATTGAGGGGAGGAAGGAAATCCCTCGTGTCATGGGATCCTACAAGAACTATTTCTTCTGGGATGTTGGAAAACTTCACAAAACTGCTGCCAGTGAAGGCGGGGGAGGTCTAAGAGAATAAAGACATCTACCTGTTGTTTCCAGATTCTTGTCACCACCAGAGAAAGGATTCAGAGACCAAAGTAAGGAAGGTGGAGGAAGTTTTATTGCCCGGCAAAAGTACATACTCAAGAGGAAGTGCAGGCTTCTCAAGAGAGAGTCGTACTTTGCAGGCTTCTCTCAGTTGGCTTTATACCAAATCTGGGGTGGTATGGTACAAGATTACATAGGTTATTTTTGACTACAGTGACTTCACAAGGAATATTTCATTTCTTTGTCATGTCAGAGTGCCGGGTAGGTCAGGCATGATGTCTGCAGTCGAAGCTGATTTTCTTTCAATACAAAGCAGTAATGATTGGTGATCCCACACCTAGATATGATATGGTTTTGTTGTTGCTGTTGTTAGATGCCATCAAATCAGATCTGACTCATAGCAACCCTATGTACAACAGAACAAAACAATGTCCAACACTGTGCCGTGCACAGTCTTTTTATATTTGAGCCCATTGTTGCAGCCACTATGTTTATTTTCATTTTGAGTCATGCTCCTGGTGAGGGTCTCATCCTGCTTCACAGAGTGATGGCTTCGTATAGGAAATTACATGGTTGGACAGGTCATCATTTCATGTCTTTCCTTTTAAAGCCACTACTCCCATTCCTGAGGATTCCACCCTCCTGACTTCTTAAAAGCCTTACCTCCAAATACTCTCACATTGAGGATTAGGCTTCAGTATCAATTCTGGAGGGACACAATCTTTCAGTCTATAGCATTCTACTCCTGGCCCACAAAATCCATGTCTTCACATGCAAATCACATTCATTCCATTTCAACAACCTAAAAAAAAATTTTTTTTTGAGATGTGATTTTGCTATATTGCCAAGCTAGTCTCAAACTTTTGGGTTCAAGTGATCCTCTTGCCTCACACTCCCACGTGGCTGGGACTACAGGCCCACACTAGCATAGCCCCGAAGTCGTAACTCCTAAACCTGAAAATCCAAAGTCCCACCTAGGTATCATCTATATCATACATGAAACTTGAGGAAATACCTATTCTGAGGCAAAATTCCTCTCCAGCTATGAAGCTGTGCTCCTAAAATACAATGGTGGACAGAAATGGATGTCATTCTCATTCTAAAAGGGAGAAACAGGAAAGAACAAAGGGGTGACAGGTTCCAAGCAAGTCTAAAATCCAGCAAGGCAAACTCTGACTCGCTGTTTCATGAAGAATCCTCTTTGGCCTGGTTCTCCAGCTTCAGACCCACTGTGAAGTGACCCTGACACCAGCTCTGCCAGGAAGGACTGTGTCCCAGGGTTTGGCCAAGGGAGGATGGTGTGCCACCATCCAAAGCACCCATCCTCGAAGGCTCTGGATGGGGGCCCCAGGCCTGCTGGAACTGAGGTGGCAGTGCTGATGATCCACAGGTCTCTCAGGGTTGTCCTATCGATGTCCTGAATAGCATGAGCAAGGAACTCTACCACCTTACCTGCAAAACCCAGGAAGACTGTTTCCCACGGTCCCACCATCAGAGCTGTTGCTGGCATAATCTCCACTTCTGGCTTCTGTCAACGTGGCTGATCTGGTCATCGCTCACTCCCTGCTGATCTCCTCAATGTCCTCTTCCATGTGGGGCTTTTCATTTTTTATAATATAGACAGTCTGAGAATGATTCCAGTCTTTATGTTCTAGGTCTTTCTTTCATAACAAATCGCATCTTCAGTGCCTCTCTCTCCTCACATTTTACAGTTATAAGCAGTAGGAGGAACCAAACTACTTCAACATTTTGCTTAAAAACCTCTTGGGCTGAATATCCAATTCCTTTGCTTGTGAGTTCTGCCTTCCACAAAACACTAGGCACAGAAATCCAAGTTCTGTGCTACTTTACAGCAAGGTGCCATGCCTGGGATGTGGTGTGCCCCACCAAGGGTCATGGATTGCAGAGTTGGTCCTCAGTGTGTTGGCACTGAGGTAATGGAACGTTTAACAGGTGGGGCCTAGTGCAAGGTAACTGGGTCATGAATAATGCTGTCTCACAAGAATGGGTCAGGTCTCATACGACTAGATTAGTTCCTACAAGAGTAGGTTGTCATAAAAAACATCTTCAAACCTGGCCTCTTCCCAGGCTGTTGCTTCTTGTCTCACGATATGACTGGGCTCACTTGTGTGCACTCTTTCTCTCTCGCGCACACACACACACACACACACACACACACACACACACACACACACTACTGTCATGATGCTGTCTGCCATACCTTGATGCAGCCAAAGGCCCTCAAGAAAAGTCAAATAAACGGGAACATCCAATCTTGAACTTTCAGCCTCTAAAACTACAAGCTATATAAACCTCTTTGCTTTATCAAGTACCCAGCATCAGGTATTGTTAGAGAAACACAAAAGGGACTAGGACAAAGACTGCCTTTTCTCTATTGTTCAATAACACGTTCCTCACTTCCATCTGACACCTTATCAGAATCTTTACAGGCTGTATTCCTAGCAAAGTTCCGCTTGTGATTATGTAGTCCCTAAGATGGAGGACACTTTCTCAGCCACGTGAAGACGCAACACGAAGGCAGTCTTCCACAAACCACGGACAGGGATCTGGTGAGGAAGCGACTCAGTAGCACCATGATCTTTCTTTCTCAGCCTCCAGAACTGTAAGAAACGTGTTTGTTGTTTAAGCCACTCTACCTGCGGTTTTCTTACAGCAGCACAAACTGAGAATAATCTCTCCTCGTTTGTTGTCATCTGAAAACTACAGCACCTTTTTCCTAACTCATGAAGACTCTAGTCACAGAATATAGACATTCTTTGCCCTTGTGCAAAAATTATCAGAATCTCTTGACTCACTAAGCCGAAACATGTTGGTGTTGGGTGAAAAGATTCCATCCGTGTCCTGGGCATCACGTGATGGCTATAAGGGACTGGCACCACTCTTGCTGGCCTAACACAGATCACTTAGCTGTGCTGTGACCATCCACTTCCAGCCATGCAGAGGCAGCTCTGAAACACCTTGACTAACCCACCAATGGGCCATTCATTACTTCACCACCCAGCTGCTTCTCAGGGATGCCTACAGCATTCACTTTCAAGTTTCTCTCTTTTTTTTTTTTTTATGGTACTGGGGCTTGAACCCAGGGCCTCGAGCTTGCATGTTCTGCAAATGCTGGAACACTAAACTGCACCCCTGGCCCATTTTTTTACTTTGTTGAGACAGGGTCTCCTTAAGTTATGCTAACTGCCTCTGGTCTCAAACTTAGGATCCTCCTGCCTCCGCCTCCCGAACTGCTGGGATTACAGGCGTGCACCACAGTGCCTGGCTAAGTTTTTCTCTTTTTAACGCATGAACATAAATCTTTTGTTTCCTACTATAATTGTCCTCTATCCATGGCCTTCGCTGCATCCCACAAAGTTTAATAAATACTCACCATCATCTGATGCAAAATGATTTCTAATTACTACTGTTTCATTTGTCATTTAGGATGTCATTTAATCTCTAAACATGTGAAAAATTTCCTTCTACTAGTGATTTCTAATTTGATTCCACAATGATTAGGATTTCTACACATCATTTCAGTCCTTGGAGGGCTGAATTCATTTTAAGGCCCAAAATGTTGTATTTTTGTTAATTTTTCGTGTGTACTTGAAATAAGTGCCTATCCTACAATTTTTGAGTTATACAGAGGTAGGATATAGAGTTGCCTAACAAGAAAGTTCAAATCTTATTTATGAATGATATTTCTATGCTGTTTCTCTATGAAACCATAAGCCAAAACAAACCTTTCCTCCTTTAAATTGTTTATCTCGGGTATTTGTCACAGCAGTGAAAGTCTGACTAACACAGCTATACAAAAGAAAACACACCTGAAGATACTGCTGACATGAAAGCCTTTTTAATTTGGTTGATAACACATTTGACACAATATCTTAGAATAAAATAATCCACGAACAGGTATGAGGTATTTACAGTGACAAAACTATGAAAAAAAAATGAAATACTTCTCAAAGAAAAATGTCTACTTAGGATTTTTTTCCTGTACATTTTTATTTGTTTGTTTGCTCTCTTTTGTTTTGAGACAGGGCTTCACCATGCTGCCAAGGCTAGTCTTGAATTCCTGGGCTCAAGTGATCCTCCCACCTCAGCTTATCTAGTCACTGCGATTACAGGTGTGAGTCACCACACCAGCTCGTTATAAAACTTTTTACTGTGAATCTGGAAGACTTTCAGCTCCTACTCATCACCCTGATCTTAAGCCCCAATGGGGGTTGTATAAGGCCCAGGAGCAAGAGGTACAAAAGAACATTTGGCAATTAAGGATCATCTGTTAGTGTGAGCTGGCAGGGAAGTGAAGGGCCAAGACACCACATGGAAGACTCCTCTGGAAATAGCTAAGGACAAGAGCAACTCCAGTCCCACTAGCCTTCCCTTAGCCTCCTGCAGAAGTCTGAACACTAAAGACTTACCCAACTTTCCCTATGAGCAAAAGATCAGTGACCCTGAGACTCCAACTTCCCATGACAGAAATGCAAATAAACATCTAGAAACTGTTAAAGATTTATAAACTAATTTTACATGATCAAATAGAAAATAACTTATGATTTGAAAATACACTTAAGGGAACAAATTTTTCTCAAATTTACTTTTCATGCCGAATTCTTAAGAGTCCATCTGATAACTT
Organism: Pedetes capensis; assembly: GCA_007922755.1. Taxonomy (NCBI): domain Eukaryota; kingdom Metazoa; phylum Chordata; class Mammalia; order Rodentia; family Pedetidae; genus Pedetes; species Pedetes capensis. The sequence goes on from VMDO01003074.1 coordinate 54,294, forward strand.
TTTTTTTTCTTTTTTTTTTTTAAGTACTGGAGATCAAACCCAGGGCTCTGCACTTGCTAGGCAAGTGCTCTACTACTGAGCCCTCCACCTAATAATTTCTATTATCTGACATCAGTTTCACACACGCACAAAGATACATTGTAATTATGTTTAAAACTTGCCCTTGTTTACTAAATAGAATACCTACCCCTTTGTATTACCACTCAAATAAGTGAGTTTTATCCATCTGAAATATATAGAAATGTACAGCCACATAAACAAACCATGAAAAAGTAACCAAATACTTGTCCTCTGTAACACTAGCAAGACAATTAAACACAGTACAGCATACAAACCACCATCTACTGATCCAACTAGGCTACTTAACAAGTTATGACTCCAGCAAACTAGACTGAGTGCTTAGCTGTGTTTAAGTCAGACCTGCTGCTCCAGCGGCGATTCAAGAGCCTCCATCAGCTTCTTATTTGCCTCTTCATTATGACGGCTTTGACAATGAGTTAAATGTTTCTTAAAGCCTCTTGGGAAATTTGATTCAAAATTACAGCGTGGACATTTAAGTAAACTTTGCCCATGGGCTGCTACATGATTCTTAAGGAGCGATTCCAAAAGAAATGCCTTTCCACAAATCGTGCACTTGTATGGGCTGTGGACGTTGTGCTTATTAACCAAATGATGCAAAACAGCACCTTTTTTCATAGCACGACAGCAACAGATCTTGCAGTAGTACTTCCCTTTTCCCCGCTTCATGTATTTCGCGATCTCCTCTTCAGAGATAAATGCCTCCTTTTCCTCAGTGAACTGCAGCACGTTTTTGGACTGCTCTGGACTGGTCAAGTCCATTTTGTTCTCTTTGCTAAAATCGATCGACTCCACATCCACTTGCTCTTGATCACTGCTTGACTCTTGGCCCTTCATGTCTATGGTGTCCAAATCTGCTCTGATGTATTCACTGCTACTGAGCTCAGCATCCGAGTTCTCCTGACTGTCCTTGAGCTTCTTGGAGGAAGGAAACAAAGCATCTTCTAGGAGTCTTTTAGGGCTGGCCAGAAGTTCTTCCTGAACCAAAGCATCACACTTCTCATCATCCACAGCATCCAGCTGTAGCTCATCCCCAAGCTCAGCTGCCTTCTGAGCCTCTGAGAACATGGCAGACTTGGACAGTTCAGGGAAAAGGGTCTGCTTCCGGGGCTCCGGGAAAAGCATACGCTTCCGTGGTTCAGGAGAAACAGGACGGACTGTTTTGGTGGGCTCAGGAAACAGCGTGGACTTTCTAGATTCAGCATCAATAGAGAGAACAGGCTTCCAAATATCTGAGGCCACTTTGGGGGACTCGGGTGGCCCAGAAGGACCTGGTTTCCGGGTCTCGGGGAAGACAGTAGGTTTCTGAGGTTCCATGATAAAGGAAGACTTCCAGAGATCAGGAGAACCACCAGGGGAACTTTTCTGGGACTCAGAAAAATCAAGTGAAGCAGGAGAAGTTTTCCTCTGATCAAGAGAAAGCTTCCAAAGGTCTGGCGACCCTGACGGCTTCCTGAGCTCTGGAGAACCTGCTGGGCTACGGATCTCTGGGGAGAGTGTTGGGCCAGGTCTGCGAAGCTCAGGAGACATGGGGGGAACTGCTTTCCAATGTTCAGGTGACAACGGGGGAGCTGTCTTTCGGAGCTCTGGGGGGCCAGACTTCCACGACTCTGGAGACGTTGGGGGAGTTTTGGAGGAACCAGATGACACTGAAGAAGACTTCCAGGACGCAGGGGACACAGATGGAGCTGGTTTCCAAGGTCCAGGTGATATTGAAGGAATTGGCTTCCAAGGTCCAGGAGACACGGATGGAGCAGGCTTCGTGGGCTTCCAAGGTCCTGGTGAGGCTGAAGGACTGGATTTCCAAGGCCTGGGGGATCCAGGTGGCCCTGGTTTCCAGGAACCTGGCGACACAGCTGGGGCTGGTCTCCGGGGTTCTAGGGAGACGGCAGGAAATGGCTTCCAAGGTTCGGGAGACTCTGACGGGGATGGCTTCCTGGGCTCAGGAGAGGCAGTCCGCGCTCGTTTCCGAGGCTCTGGAGATGCAGTAGGGGACAGGCGCCAGGGCTCAGGGGAAGCAGCCAGGGCTGGAGACGCTGGGGATGAGGCTGAAGGGGGGCCCCCTGTGTCTACAAAGGGAGAGTGCTTCTGGGCTTTAGGGCTGACAAGAGCAGCCTTCACTGGCTCAGGAGACATGGGGGCAGGTTTCTGTGGCTCTGGAGAGGGGACAGGGGCAGACTTCTGTGGCTCAGAAACGATAGGGGCTGGTTTTAGAAGTTCAGAAGAAACAGGAGCAGATGTCAAAGGCTCAGGAGGAAAAGAAGGTGGCTGCTGCTCAGGAGAAACAATAGGACCAGGGTTCTGAGGCTCCACAGGAGGAAGAACAGGTTTTGGTGACTCTGGAGACAAGTTTGGACCAAGTTTCTGTGTTTCTATGGGGAGGGCAGGGGCAGGCTTCAGTTCAGCTGGGCTAGAGGGTGTGCTCTGATGTCCAGGAAGAGAAGGGCTTTTCACAGGACCTGCCTCTGTGTTCAGCTGGTTCTGTGGCTGATCACCCCACTTCCCTGGCGCCGCATGCTTCGACGTGATGTGGTAGTACACGCTCGAGTACATCTTGCTGGTGAAGAAACACTTATGGCAGTGAAAGAGCTTTGCACTTTTCTGGTAAAATATCACTTTGCCTAAGCCCCCAGCATCCATGGCATCACAGAACTCTGGGTGGACAGTGCCCATGTGGATCTGCACATTCTCATAATCAGTGCCTCTGAAACCACAGTGGTCGCACTCCAGGCGTGCAGCTGGCTTGCGCAGTTCCTGGAACACCTCCATCTTCTCTCTGTCACAGCACACTCAGCTGTGTTCTCTACAGACTTTCACCACTGCTGGAGCACTGTAGAAATAAATTATTTCCATGGGACGTGGTTTTGAATAAAATGATGTCCTAGCCTATTTTGTAACTAGAATGGCATATGCTTTGTGAGAAATCCCTAGATTTCCTAGAGAAGGGAGACAGGGAAATAATTTTTGACTGAGTCCCAGGCCCTCTGCTAAGAGTTTTATATAATCATCTCATTTAATCCTCCTGATACTATCATTCAACTATTATTTTAACTTACAGATGAAGAAACTGAGGTTCAGAAAAGCTGACTTAATTTCTCTAGGCCAGCTTTAGAACTCCTAAGTGACTCAAGCCTGACCCCAGAACTATCTACTGTATGGCTTCACAGTTTAACCCTAGAACACTCAATCAACAAGTCATCACCACATAAAAAGGAGTAAATATCAAGATTACATCTAGTCTAAAGGCCGGGCAAAAAACTTTACATTCTTTCCAGAAAGCACTTAATAACTAAATCTAGCTGCAAAAAGATAGATTTTTTTTTTAACCTGATACTGGCTTTATTTTCAACATGTCTTATAATGTTTCATCCACCCTAGCAGTAAGTATATGATTCATTCATTACCAATAATTCAGGATTTACCTGTGTCTTGTGCTCCAGGCACTCATTGTTCTGTTGTTTTTTTGTTTTTGTTTTCCAGGGTCTCATGCATGCAAGGTGAGCACTCACTATACTAACTGAACTACGTGCCTATCCTCCCTAGGTACTTAGGGTTAACATGGCACCTTGCCATGTGCTGCTTACATTAGCTGGAGAGAGCAATGGCGAGAGGCTGTCAGAAAGACCTCTCTGAACAAGATGGAGCCCTCCAACGATGGGGCAAAGCATGCCAAACAAGGGCCACTCATGGAGGGGGTGTCCCTGAGGCCAGAACATTGCTGCCAGAAAAAATGACATTTTAAAATTTTAGGCCAGTCTTGGCAGATAATCAAAGTAACAGAAGCTCATAGTTAAAAAACAGACTAAATCTCAGACCATCACTCCACAGGGGTAGCCTCTGTACTAGTGCCACTGAGAACATGTCCCAGGCAGATAGAAAACAAGACATATTTTATACAGATGGGTCATACTAAACAAATCTGGCAACCTGCTTTCATTTAATCATTCATATAGGACATTTTTACATGGGTAATCACAGAATTTCCTTATACCTATCCTTGTATGTATGAGGGTTTTTCTGCAGGGAAAACTTCTAGAAGTAGATTATCTGTCTCAAAGGCTATCTGCATTTAAAATTAGTACATTTTACCAAACTCTTAAAAAGTTGTAATACCACTACTATACAACAACATATATGAGGGACAACTCCACAACTCCCTCATCAAACTGAGTCAAATAAAACTTCAAACCCTTGCTTTCACCTCAGTGAAAACTGGCATTTCACTACTCATGCTTAATGCACTTCTCTTTCAAGAGTAAGACTAAACACGTTTCCTTATTCACCTTGTTTCTTTTCTTATGAAGTGCTGGTTTATTTTCTTTATGACTTGTTAATTAAAAAAAAATTATATATATAAGAAATAAGCCCTTTTATTAAAAATAGTTTCCCAGTTTATCATTTGGCTCTTAACTTCACAGTATTATTTTTTTAACCACACAACTGGTTTACATAAAAATTAAAAACTTACGACTGTTTTCCTTATGCTCTGGGTTTTAAATTATGCTTGCTTGCTTTTGTTGTTGGGTCTTCTTATTTTGGTTTTGGTTGGTTTGGTTTTTTTTTTTGAGCCTCGGTGTCAATATGTAGCCCAGACTACTCTTAAACACTCGTCCTCCTGCTTCATATAACAGCCATGTGCCACCACACCAGCTAAAATTATGCTTTCTTATCTCATTATTTTTTAATCACTTAATAGGTTTTTCCTAATTTTGATTATTTCATTCTTTTTCTACATTTGTACCTTTGTTTTTCTTTTGCAGTGCTGGGGATTGAACCCATAACCTTGTGTACGCTAGGCAAGCATTCTACCACTGAGCTACATCCCAGCCCATCACATTTGTATCCATCTGGCATAAGGAGGTCAGAACTGAACCTAATTTTTCTTCTCAAATCAGCTACTTCAACCACATTGATTACACAATACTTTTCTTCATTTAATGTAAAATGTTCTTAGTATTTACTAAATTTCATGCATAACTGTATTCTGGATTCTTCTGTTCTTTTTCTGTTTTTTCTTTTTTTCCTTTGCAGGACTGGGAGTTGAACCTAGGGCTTTATACATGCTACGTAAGTGCTCTACCACTGAGCAGCACCCCCCTGCCCCTTTTTTAAAATTTTGAGACAGAGTCTTGCTAAGTTGCATAGGCTGCCTCTGGCCTTGTGATCCTCCTGCTTCAGCCTTCTGAGTCACTGAGATTACAGACATGTGCCATAGTACCTGACTTATTCGCTTTTTTTAAGACAGTCTAATTACATAGCCTCAACTGGCCTCAAAGTCACGTTCCTCCTGTGTCAGCTTCCCAAGTGCTGGTTACAGGTCTGAGCCGCCATGCTTGGCTCTGGGTTCTTCCGTCCTTTACCATTTCCCTCTCCATTTCCCACTTCCATCTTTCATTCTGGCATGCTATTCTCAGCATGAGCTCCCGCGAGCAGTAACACAGACTCTCTCACTAATACACACAGTAAGCTTATTCACTAAGCAAATCACAACAGCTTTTCTCATGAATAGCCAAGCACAATGGTACATGCCTGCAGTTCCAGGTACTTGAGAGGCTGAGACAGGAGGACTGCCTGAGCCCAGAAGTTTGAGGCCAGCTTGGTCAAAACAGCAAGTTCCTGTCTCTAAAAATAAGTCTCTCTTCTCACCAAGTGATGTTCTATTATTTCCTAAAAGTACCAACTATTGCTGAGAACAGGGGACATACTCTGTACTAAGGGCCATGGTGAAAGCACACTCTTCCCACAGAACGCCCCTTAGAGTGTAGCACAGAGCACAGCAAACCCTTCATTAGTTTCAAAAACACTGATGGGGATATTTTAATAACACTTCTAACTTGGTGAACTCTATTTTCAAAGATGTTATTACTGACAGTGTTGTTTTCTATTACCTGTATTAGTGGAATCTCTTTGTTTGGGTCTCTCTGGTCAAAAGCTAAAAAACAGATAGACAGACAGTTGAGGAAACAAATGCTTTTCTTTAGGGAATTAGCCAGAAGTTGTACTGTCTTTTAGAAAATTGTTTTTAGGGCTAAAAAGACTACAATAGAAGAAAAAGATACTCATTTACTACTGAAGAAAAATCTCTAAAAATGACCTTTAACTTACAAACGTGATGAAGAAAACAGGTAGAAATAATGGGCTAACCAGCCGGGTAGGGTAGCGCACACCTGTAATCCCAGCGGCTTGAGAGGCAGAGGCAGGAGGATCACAAGTTCGAGACCCAAGGGAATCTGTATAATTTAGCGAGACCCTGTCTCAAAAAGTAAAAAAATGGGCTGGAGGTGCAGCTCAGTGGTCCAGCACTTGCAGAACATGCAAGTGCCCTGGGTTCAACCCGCAGTACCACCAAAAAAAAGGGCTAACCATCTCATAGCCTAATGTACAATAAAACTAGAGGACTTCAAAGGAAAACAAAAGAAGTGCTTCAATAATCTCATCTGGCTATGCAAAGGGCTGCTCATAGTAAAGAGGCATTATACTGTATATCGTAGGGGCATCACAGCACAAAGGTAAGAGCTTCCCTGTCCCCTTTTGTTCCTCTACTTACCACCAACACTCCTGACCAGCTGCGAGGTTCCACTGCGCAGCCTGTCTACCATCAAGTTTCACTACCATGCTAGGCAAGTGCTCTACTACTCTTAAGGACCTCCTACTTTTAGAAGAGTTCTTCAGAGAATGGTATAGAATTCACTCTTCATATCCCAAACTGACACAGATGGGTGTATGTAGCACACCACCCTGATCCACTAAAGATGGGCGTGTGAATTCTATCACAGGCATGTGTACGGATCACTGGTATTGATGGGTGTGTCAGTTCCAGCAGACATACCTCTTATATCTCGTTATGCATCACTGCAGATGGATGTATCCTTTTACAGAATTTTCTTTTTTCCGGTACTGGCGGTTGAACCCAGGGCCTCGTGCTTGTATGCTCTGTAAGTGCTGGATCACTGAGCAGCACCCTCGGCCCATTTTTTTTTTACTTTTTGAGACAGGGTCTCCCTAAGTTACGCAGACTGCCTCTGACCTCAAACTTGCCATCCTCCTGCCTCCGCCTCCCCAACCGCTGGGATTATAGGCGTGCGCCACCACGCCTGGCTCTTCCTTTTACAGAATTTTTTGAGAACTCTTAAGCACTTCTCAAAATTTTCTAATCACAAAAATATTCTCCTAAACATTAAGAAATGGGAAGAATTAAAGGCAAAGTAGCATATGTAACTGCCACATGTCTGTCAGCTTGTGCTGTGGAGGCTTGTGTGCTGCTGTGATGATGACAGCTATGCCATATGCACTTCAGACCCAAGCAGTGCCAGCCATGGTGGACAGGTTTCAGCCGAGCTTCCAGACTCAGACAGACTAGGGAGAAGGGCTCAGCAGTCTACGCCTGAAACAATTAGCAACTGAAAACCCTGTGAATAGCAGAGAAGCACTGTCAAATACAGAGCTGGAAAATGAGCCCCCAGGCTAGAAGAAACAACCGGGGAAGAGCTGCCTCCTCCACGTAGTAGTTGTTGTTAGGTGCCATCAGTTTGAGTCCAACTTATAGTGACAACAGAATGAAACACTCCATGACACTGTGCTATGCCTGGCACTACTGTCAGTGCTTCTCTGCCATTCACAGGGTTTTTAATGGCAGATTGTTTCAGGAGTGGATTGCCAGGTCTTTCTCCCTAGCTGGCAGCACCTAATATTCCCAGATGGTCTCCCATCCAATGACCACCCAAGCCGACCCTACTTAGCTTCCAAGATCAGGCAGGATCAGATGCCAGGGTGCTATGGCTACAGACCAAAATGTTGCTGCTGCTGCTGCTGCTGTTGTTGTTGTTAGGTGCTGTGGAGTCAGGCAATGACTGTCACAGGGTTTTCAATGGCTGATTGTTTCAGGATTGCTTCAGGAGTGGATTGCCACGGCCTTCTCCTGTTTTTGCAGTTCTGGTGATCGAACCCAAATCCTCACAGAGTGCAGAGCAACACTCTGCCAACTACGCTAAACCTCAGCCCCCTCCAAGTAGAGTTCACCTTAATGACAGGAATGGAGTAAAGGTCCTGGGACCTCCTTTTGCTGATGTGGCACAACTCAAAGAGAGAAGAAATACAGTGGCTCCAACAACGGGCTCAAACAGAGATGTGCATGGCTCAGCGTTGGGTAGGGTTTCGTTCTGCTGTACTTAGGGTCACTAGGAATTGAATCTGACCCAACAGCACCTACTAATAGCTTATACAAAGAAAATGCTAGGGAAGCAACACTTTATAAAACTTGGACAAATGCCATAAGGGTTGGGAAGAAACAAAATGCAGCGTATTTTCCCTGCTAGACTTACCAGCTGTCTTACAAGACACCTTAAAAGCAGTCTTCAAAGGGCAGGCAGTCTACATGGCTTTCCAACTAACCCACAGGAAACAGACAACATTAGGACAAAAAAGAGAAGCTGGACCTGGAAAAATAAAGGAAAGGCAATCAAAATGACACCTCCATGATAATCCTGACCCCTATAATAGAACTCTGTGTCTTTCTCTCGCACAGGAACCCTGCCAACAGTGACTGATCCAACTCAGGAAATCTGGACACTCACTCCACTGCAATGGCACCCAAGCCTGTGGTAGACACCATTCGTGACACTGCCCTTGTCTACTATGGAGCTATGCCAGGGCGGGGTTTGGCTCAGTTAGTAGAGTGGTGCTGTGCATTCTCTGAGGCCCTGAGTTCAATCCCCAGCACCACAAAAACGGAGACTCCCATAGCAATCCACTCCCAAAGCAATCAGCCATTGAAAATTCTGAGGGTCGCTGCAAGTCAGACCAAACGTGACAGCACCTAACAACAGTAACAATGGAGTTTCGCCCCTTGGAGAACCAGACCGCCTGAAACTCACCATCTAACTTCAGCGTACGCAGTCTTGGGGACACTGACCCCCTACTTTTTTTTTTGCAGTACTGGGATGTTGAACTCAGGGCCTCCTGTATGCTCGGCAAGTGCTCTACCACTGAGCTGCACCCCGAGACCCTTTATGTTTTATTTTGTAACAGGGTCTCACTGAGTTGCACATGCTGCCGGTGGACTTGAATTCATGGTCCTCCCACCTTAGCCGCCTGAGTTGCTAGGGTTATAGGTGTGCACCATGCTGCCCAGCTTGCCGCACTTTTCTGACAAACATTCAGACTGTCTGCACAACTACAGGCTGTAAGAAGGAACAGATGATATTTCATTCATTAATAAACATTACTGACATAGGGTGGTAGAAGGAACAACACAATCAACAGGACCAAAGAGGCAAAAAGGAAGAGGACTCTGGCAAGAGGCAGGACGGTGGTGTTCTGCTGCAGTGACTGCTCTGGCCTCTTCTCTTCCTGTGTGCATTTTAAAGAAAATGCATCATGGTCTGGATGAGTTCATTAACAAAAACAAAACAAGATAAAACTGACATGCACAGAAAACTGCTGCCAATATACTTCTGATAAGCCCCAGCACATCCATCCACTGCTTCCTCTATTCCTTATCCTTATTACTGCTTTAATTCTGACACCTGTCCTCTCTTCCAATCTACTCATCAAAGTCACCTCCTAGCCCTCAAAACCGTATGTGCCTTGCCCAGCACAATTCCTCAGAGTCTCCCAGACACCTGCAGTGTAAAGCTCTTCTTACTCTGGTTACTGAACAGAATGTACTCTCCAAGTGCTTTCTACATGTAATGCCCTGACTCCTCAAGCTTCTGGGCCTTTCCACAAGGCATTTCCTCTCTTTTACACTGTCTTGCTACCCAGCCCTCAGGCAAATCCTACCATCCCTCAGGCAGGTCTTTTTAGGCATGGGCCAACTTCTCACTCCCTCCCAAACTCCCTTCAACCCCCCACCACATATGCCTTTCCAGTGCAGGAGCCATCCTCCAGTCTGCCTCCATCCTAGGTCATGGCTCTCGGAGAGAGCAGGGACAACCCACCCCTTTATTTACCTCTGTAACCCTTGCACAGCCCTGGTACATAGCGGGAGCTCAGAAAGTGTGTGCGCAATCCTAACACTGTCTCATGAAAACTGGGAACCCAATCTTAAACTCACAGACTATAAAGCCAGAGACCTGCACATTCACCTCACAAATCATCTATTTTAAAAATCCAATTTACAGTTGAGGAAAGTCAAGCCTAACATCAGATGACCTGTTCAAGATCAGGCAAATGACCAGCATCTGACAAAGGATGGAAAAAAGTTCTGCTATCTATCTACCCAGGTCCTTTCCAGTACACCATGATCAAACTAACACAGTAGAACTTAGTAAGATTTTGAAAAGCCAGTACAATGGGCCAAAACTGATAAGATGAACCTTATCAAACATTAAGAATCCATGTACCAACTGCTTAAATATAGGAATATGTTGTTCCATATTCTGTACTGGGCTGAATAGCCCAACCTCCAGATATTCTGTCTCCAGCTCTAGGCAGAAAGGATAATGTCTCTAGAAAACTAGGGACTATGCAAAAGATAGGTACATGATGGCAGGCAGTGTTAAAAAGCAAGTCAATTGTGAGTACAGTATGGATATTTAACTTAACAAGGGAAAAATTATGGAAAATATAGAAGCCGTTCTAGGAGAAGTAAGTAGAAGACAGAACAGATTTCAGATCAAAAGTTTTACGAACTGCTCCATCATGAACTAGAACAAGGCCCTCTGTCAGCCAGACCATGATTAGAAGCTGGGGATGAGTACAGGATGGAAAGGGTCCTCGGAGGACTCGAGTCCAAGCTCTTTTACAACTGAGAAATACGATGCTGAGGGAGAGATGCAACTCGGCAAGGATCACAACAATTAGGTCAGAAGAAGCAAAAGGAAACACCGGCTTCCTAGTCCTGGACTTCTGCTGTTAACACAATGGTGTCTTTCCCATGCTGGCTGAATTACCCACAGGTACTGCAGACTGTTCAGAATACAGCTTCTATGCAAAAGCTAAGATTCCTTCCAGCTTTAAGATTCTAGCAGCATTTTTTCAAAACTTCAGAGCACCTAACACTAACTATAGGGAGAAGGACCTGGCAATCCATTCCCGAAAGAAGCACTACAGTGCCATGCATGGCAGTGTCTGGAGTGTTTTGTTCTGTCGTACACAGGGTCACTACAAGTAAGACATGACCTGACCGCACCTAACAACACTAACTATAAACATTATTCTGAATTGTTGAAAGTAATACTTTTCTCTCATCCTGCTCTTTGCCACTAGACTGTCCTGTCTTTGGAAACATACGTTCTGGTCATGGGAGCCTATTCCCATCCGGTTTCTTCCTTGATGGCTAACACTGACCATCATTTGAAATACATTTGAGGAACAGCTTTTTACATTTAGATCCAGTGTGTACAGCACGTGTGAAGCTAACTGGGTTCTGATGCTCGTTTGCACACTAGCATTGTTCCTCTCCCCCGCTTACCTTTAAAAAGTTAATAAAATTTACTATCGAGTGGTTTTATGTTAAAAGTGCAAATTCCCTTATACTTCCACATCCCCTTCTGTTTCTATTAACAATGTTGTTGTTGTTAGGTGCCCTCGGGTCGGTATCCGACTCATAGCGACCCTCATAGGGTGTTCAATGGCTGTTTCGGGATTACCTTGGGAGTGGATTGCCAGGCCCTTCTCCTATTTTTGCGGGGCTGGGAATTGAACTCGGGACCTCAGAGACTGCAGCGCAGCGCTCTACCAACTGAGCTAAATCCCAATATCTTGTATTAATTAATGTGGGACATTTCTACAAGTGATGGGCTAATGTGACTCTCGCGTCCCCGTGCTGGAGAGCACGCCCAGGGCCTCACACCTGCTAGGGGTCACTCTTCACGTCGGAACAGCTCTGCGGGCTTTGACACACGCAGAATGTGTCACAGGCAGAACGTGTCACCCGAACACGGGACACCAGTGCAGGGTTCTACAGAGTGTCACGGCCCTAAAAATCCCCTGCGCTCCTGACCACCCCAGGGGTGGAACTGCTGGGTCCCCGGGTGGCCCTAAATTTAAGGGCGGGGGAAGCACCACGCGGGACGCCGACCCGCCGGCTCCGCGGCCCCGCGCCGGCCCCTTCCGAGGCGGGGGCTCCCGGCGGGGCCTCGGGCGGCGCGAGCCCGCGGCCTCCGGACGCCGCCCACCAGGGCGCGCGCGGACTCCGGCCTCCCTGCCGGCCGCAGGCCTCGGCGGACTCCGGACAGGGCCTCCGGCGGCCGCGCGCCCCGCCGCTCCCCCCGGCCGCGGGCCGCCAGCTGACTTGGAAACCGCGACGCGGCGGACGCAGCCTCGGGCGCCCAGGGCGGGCGGAGCCTGCGGTCCGCACGGGGCGCCCGGCCGCGCGCACAAAGGCGCCCGCGCCGCCGGCCCCGCCGGGCCCCGCCGCTCCTCACCGTCCTCCGCGGCGTCCATGTACGGGGGCGGCGGCTGCGGGCTCTCGGCGCGGCCTCCCGAATGGCGGCGGGACGCGAGGCGGCCCGGAAGTGCCGCCCTCCCCTCGCGGAAGTGCCGCGCGCGCCGCCCCGCCTCCGCCTCCCGCGCGCGGCGGCGGCGCCCGAAGGTTCCGGGGCGCAGCCGGGCCGCGCCCCCCGCCCGCCGCGCCGTCTCCTCTCCCTGCGCCGCTGCCTTTCTCTCCTCTTCCGTCCTTTCCTCTCCCGTTTCCCTTGTTCTTTTTTTTTTTTTTTTTTTTGCGGTACTGGGGGTTGAACCCAGGGCCTCGCGCCTGCATGCTCTGCAAGTGCTGGACCACTGAGCTGCGCCCCCAGCCCATTTTTTTTTACTTTTATTTGAGACAGGGTCTCGCTAAGTTATGCAGACAGCCTCTGGTCTCGAACTTGCGATCCTCCCGCCTCCGCCTCCCGAGCCGCTGGGATGACAGGCGTGCGCCACCGCGCCCGGCCCCCCGTTTCCCTTGTTCTCTCGCTGTGGCTGACTGCGTTCAAGAAAGCGCCGGCCTCTGCCGCGAGGCCCCGGGCCCGACGGCGCAGTGCGCACGGTGGATGAATCAGGGCCGATCTGGGGTCCCAGAGGCAGCCAGGGGGTCTCAGCGCCCCGCCTGCGCCCCCACACTGCCTTTGATTCCAGTTCCGATGCGTGCGCCTGTGCTTCTGATGTGAATATGCTTTAAAAGAGTATGGAATTGCACACTAATTGTGCATCTTGATGCCTCCTGAAGTTATTTTATGTTGTTCTGTGCTGGTGGTGCTGGGAATAAATCAAGCGCCTCCTCATGCCGGATGAGCACTCTGTTCAGCTTGCCTCCGCAGCCCTAATTTATTTTATTATTATTATTATTATTATTATTATTATTATTATTATTACTATTATTATTTTTGGCAGTACTGGGGGTTGAACCCAGGCCCTTGCGCCTGCATGCTCTGCAAGTGCTGGACCACTGAGCTGCACCCTCAGCCCATTTTTTTTTTACTTTTTGAGGCAGGGACTCGCCAAGTTACACAAACTGCCTTTGGTCTCGAACTTGCGATCCTCCTGCCTCCGCCTCCGGAGCCGCTGGGATGAGAGGCGAGCGCCACCGCGCCCGGCCAGCCCTAAATTTTTAAAAGCATTTTTTATTGGAAACTAACACAGGAAATTCACCATCCTAACCATTTTTAAGTGCGCACATCAGTGCTATCGAGTGCATTCACAGTGTTGTACAACTACCACCACTGTCTCCACAAAACTTGTAAAACTGAAACTCTGCACCTACTAAACAGTAACTCCCTTTCCTGTCACCCTGCTCTGTCTCACTGATTTGACTGCTCATGTGAACGGAATCACACCTATTCGTCTTTTTGTGACTGACGTTTCATTTAACATAATGTCCTCCAGATTCACCTGCATGATAGCAGATTGCAGAATTTCCTTTCTTTAAAGCTGAATAACGTTCTGTGGTTGTATTTTGCTTATCCATTCATGTGTCAAGTGGACACTTGGGTTGCTTCCAAGTTTTAGCTATTGTGAATATTCTGCTATGAACATGAATAGAGTCCCAGCTTTCAGTTCATTCGGATATATACCCGGAGGTGGGATGATGATGTTGTTAAGTGCCTTCCGTGGAGTCTGACTCATAGAGACTCTTGTGTGCAACAAAACGAAACACTCCCCAACACTGTTTGCCTGGCACCATGTCAGTGCTTCTCTGTTATTCATAGGGTTTTCAGTGGCTGATTGTTTGGGGATTACTTCAGGAGTGGGCTGCCAGGTCCTTCTGTTTTTGTGGTACTGGGCATCGATCCCAGATCTCCAAGAGTGCAGAGCAGCCCTCTACCAACTGAGCTAAACTCCAGCCCAGAAGTGGGATAGGTGAATCCTATGTTCATTCTATTTTCAATCTTGTGAGGAACATCTGTACTGTTTTTCACAGCAACTGCACCGGTTTGCATTCGCATCAATGGTGCTCAAGGCATACCATTGCTCCACATTCTCACCAATACTTGTGGGTTTTTTCTAGTCTGCTTATTGATTTATCTGTTTATTTACTTTAGTAGCCAGCTTAATGGGTAATATCTTATTGTGGTTTATATTTTCATTTCTCTAAAGACTATTTCTTTTCAGGATCTTTTGATATGCTTGTTGGCTATTTGAAGGTCACCTTTGAAGAAATATGAATTCAAATCTTTTATTCACATCTTAATCTAGTTACTTGGGTTTTGTCTTGTTGAGGTGTAGACATTCTCCATGTATTCTGGGTATTAACCCTGTATCAGATTTATGATTTTCAAGTATTTTCTCTCATCCTGTGTATTGCTTTTTTTACTATGGTAATAGTGTTTTGAAAAACAATTTTTAAAATTTTTATGAAGTGCTGTTTCTCTATTTTTTCTTTAGTTGCACATACCTTTGGTGTCATATCCCAACACTCATTCCCAAATCCAATGTCCTACAGCTTTACCCTTTGTTTTCTTCTAATACTTTTTTTTGGGGGGGGAGTGCTTGAAATTAAATCTCACTTTGTGGCTGAGGCTGGCCTGGAACTCTCTATATATCCCAGGCTGGCATCAAATTCATGATCCTCCTGCTTTCTGCTTCTGAGTGGCAAGATTACAGGCATGTGCCACTACACCTAATTTCTTCTAATACTTAAGTCTTACATTTAGATTTTTCATCCACTTTAAATCAATTTTTGTATATGGTCTGAGGTGAGGGTTCAATTTCACTTTTTTGCATGTGTGTATCAAGTTTTCCCAACACTGTTTGTTGAAACGACTCTCTTCCCCATTCAGTGGTCTTGGCATCCTTTTGAAAAACTGTTTGATTATATATGCAATTAGAACAAGTGTTTGGTTTATTTCAGATCTCTATTCTACTCCAATGGTATACAAGTCTGTTTATATGCCAGTACCATATTGTTTATTACTATGGTTTGTAGTAAGTTTTGAAATCAAAACCAGTGTGAACTCAAGCTTTGTTCTTTTTCAAGATTGTTTTTGGCTATTTGATTTCCTTGAGATGCCATATGATTTTTAGGATGAATTTTTCTACTTTTTGCAAGAAAATTGGAATTTTGATAAGGAATTGCATAAAATCTATTTGACTTCTTTGGGTAGCATCAATAGCATACCAACCTTAAGTCTTCCAACTCATGAACATAGGCAATATTTCCATTTATTAATGTCTTCTTTAAATTTCTTTCAGCAATGTTTTATAGTTTTCAGTGTACAAATGTGATTGTTTTGTAATTTACTTTTCAGATTGCACATTGTTATTATATAGAAATGCAATTTATTTATGTGTGGTTTTTGTATCATGCTACTTTGCTAATTTCTTTTATTAGTTCTAACAGATTTTGTGAAATCATTGGGGGGTTATCTACATATAAAATCCAATAATCCACAGTCAGAGATAAATTTTCCTGTTCCTTTCCAATTCAAATTTCTTTTCTTTTTATTCCCTAATTGTTCAGGCTACATATGTTCCACATCTCAATTAATGGGAATTTAGAGTTGTATCTTCTCATTTTGAGTCGTGCTACACCAGCAAATGGAAGTCCCAGGGGCTTTGTTTCATTCCTGTCATTAAGGTCAACCCTACTTTGAGGAGGCAACTCTTCTCCAGTCATCTTTTTGACTGCTTTCCAGCCTGGGGGGCTTATTTTCTGGAACTGTATCTAACAGTGCTTCTCTGCTATTCATTGGGTTTTCTCTAAGAAAATTAGAAATCATCAAAAGGGAAATGGAGCACATAAACATCCATATCCTAGGCATAAACAAACTAAAATGGACTGGTATTGGCCATTTTAAATCATATAATCACATGGTCTACTATGCTGGGGATGACAATTTAAACAGAAATGGGGTTGCATTCAGCATTCAAAAAGACATCTCAAGATTTGTCCTGAAGTACCATGCTGTCAGTAATAGAATAGTATCCATAAAACTATAAGGAAAGCCAGTTAATATGACTGTTACTCAAATTTATGCATCAACAACTAATGCCACAAATGAAGAAGTGGAAGATTTTTACCATCTGTTGTAGTCTGAAGTAGATCAAACATGCAATCAGGATGTTTACTGATAATTACTGGCAAGTGGAATGCAAAAGTTGAAAATAAAGAAGAAGGCTCAGTATTTGGAAGATATGACCTTGGTAAGAGAAATGATGCTGGAGATCAATGGTAGAATTTGGTCAGACCAACAAATTTTTATTGCAAATACATATTTTCACCAACATAAACAGGGACTATACACATAGAATTCACCTGATGGAACATGAAGGAATCAAATTTACTACATTTGTGGAAAGAGATGATGGAAAGCCTCAATATCAGAAGTCAGAAGAAGGCCAGGTGCTGACTGTGGGTCAGACCATCAAGTGCTCATGCAGGTTCATGCTGAAACTGAAGAAAATTAGAACAAGCTGGGTGCGGTGGCACAGGCCTATAATCCCAGCAGCTCAGGAGGCAGAGGCAGGAGGATTGCAAGTTCCAGACCAGAGGCAATCTGCGTAACTTAGCAAGACCCTGTCTCAAAAAGTAAAAAAAAAAAAATGGGCTGGGGGTGCAGCCCAGTGATCCAGCACTTGTAGAGCATGCAAGCATGAGGCCCTGGATTCAACT
>VMDO01003074.1:71503-151665 GCA_007922755.1 Pedetes capensis
AAAAAAAAAAAAAAAAAAAAAAAAAAAAAAAAAAAAAAAAAAAAAAAAAAAAAAAAAAAAAAAAAAAAAAAAAAAAAAAAAAAAAAAAAAAAAAAAAAAAAAAAAAAAAAAAAAAAAAAAAAAAAAAAAAAAAAAAAAAAAAAAAAAAAAAAAAAAAAAAAAGAAAGAAAGAAAGAAAGAAAGAAAGAAAGAAAGAAAATGAGAACAAGTGTTTGTGAGCCAAGGCATGACATTGAGTATATCCTACCTGAGTACAGAAACCATTTCAAGAACAGATTTGATGTGTTAGACCCTAATGATCAAAGACCAGGTGAGTTGTGGCATGGTATCAAAGACATTATTCATGAGGAAAGTAAAAGGTTATTAAAAAGACAGGAAAAAAAGAAATGATCAAATTCATGTCAAAAGAGACTCTGAAACTTGCCCTTAAATGATGAGTAGCTAAACTAAAAGGAAGATTAAAGAACTAAG
The DNA here is from genome assembly GCA_007922755.1 of Pedetes capensis. Classification (NCBI taxonomy): domain Eukaryota; kingdom Metazoa; phylum Chordata; class Mammalia; order Rodentia; family Pedetidae; genus Pedetes; species Pedetes capensis. Next base: position 71,975 of record VMDO01003074.1, read on the forward strand.
ACAAAAATTCCAAAGGGCAGCTTGAGAAAACAAAATCAAATAATGACATTTGCAAAGAACTGGAGAAAACCAAAAGGGAAGAACATGCTCTGTTTTTCTCAAGCTAAAAGAATTGAAGAGCTAATTAAAGCCTTGAGTGGCAGTAGTGAAAGATTCTACAGGGAAAGTAAATGATGCAGGAAACATCAAAAGAAGATGGAAGGAACATGCATAGTCATTATATTAGGAGAATTTCTGGATAATCAACTATTTCAAGAGGTGCCATAGTACTCAACAAGAAGTAGAAACTGCCTTCAAGGCACTGGTGAAACTCAAGGTTCCAGGTATCGATGGACCATCACTTGTGATATTTTAACAAACAGATACAGCGCTGGGGGTGCTCACTGGCTTATGGCAAGAGATTTAGAAAACAGCTACCTGGCCACCTGACCGGAAGAGATCCATATTTGTGCCTATTCTCAAGAAAGGGGATCCAGGAAAATGCAGAAACCATCGAACAATACCATTAATATCACACACAAATAAAATTTTCTAAAGATCATTAAAAAGTGCCTGCAGCAGTACACTGACAGGAAACTGCTGGAAAATCAATCCAGATTTAGAAGAGGACGTGCAACCAGGGACATCACTGCTGAGGTCAGATGGATAGTGCCGAAAAGCAGAGAACACCAGAAAGATGTCTGTCTATGTTTTATTGACTATTCAAAGGCATTTGACTGTGTGGGTCATAATAAATTATGGGTAACATTGCAAAGAATGGGAATACCAGAATACTTAGAGAATCTGTACTTGGGTCAAGAGGCAGTTGTTCCAACAGAACAAGGAAACATTGCTTGGTTTAAAGTCAGGAACATTGCGCATCAGGGGTGTATCCTGTCATTGTACCCCTTCAGTCTCTGTGCTGAGCAAATTACCTGACAAGCTAGACTTTATGAAGAATAGGCATAAAGATAGGAGGAAAACTCATTAACAACTTGCAATGTGCAGATGACACAACATTACTTTCCAAAAATGAAAAGGATTTGAAACACTTGCTGTTAAAGACCAAATAACACAACCTTCAGTATGGCCTGCATTTAACATCAAGAAAAAGACCTTGCCACTGGGTCAGTAAGCAGCTTCATGTAAAATGGAGAAAAGATTGAGGCTGTCCAAGATTTTCTTTTGCTTGGTTCAACAATCAATACTCATGGAAGCAGCAGTCAAGAAATCAAAAGACACATTGCACTGGGAAAAGCTGTTGCAAAGACCTCTTTAAAGTGCTGAAAAGTAGCTAGGCGCAGTGGTGCATGCCTGTAATCCCAGCGGCTCGGGAGGCAGAGGCAGGAGGATCGCAAGTTCAAGAGCATGAGCATGCACGCAGAGCATGCAAGTGTGAGGCCCTGGGTTCAACCCGCAGTACCGCAAAAAAAAAAAAAAAAAAAAGTGCTGAAAAGTAACAATGTCACATAGAAGAGGAAGGTGAACCTAATTCATACCATGGTATTTTCAGTCCCATCATACAACTGTGAAAGCTGGACAGTGAATAAGAGAGACAGGAGAATAACTGATGCTTTTGAATTATGGTGCTGGAGAAAATATTGAATACAACATGGACTGCCAAGAGAACCAACAGATCTGTCCTAGAAGGGCAACCAGAGTGCTCCTTGGAAGCAATGATGGCTAGACTGTATCTTCTGTATTTTGGACATGTTGTCAGGAAGGACCCATCCCTGGAGAAGGATATCATGCTTGGGAGAGTGGCAGGTCAGTGAAAAAAAAAAAAGAAAGAAAAGGAAGACCTTTAACTAGATGGACACATTAGCTACAGCAATAGGCTTAAGCATAAAAAAGATCCTGTGCATGACACAACATCTGGTATTTGTTTTGTTCTGTTGTACATAGGGTTGCTATGAGTCAGACCTGACCCAATGGCACTGAACAACAACAATTACTCAGGCTAGAATTTCTTCTACTATGTTAAATAAAAGTGGTGAAAGCAAGAATCCTTATTTCTTATATTAGAAAGAAGCTTTCAGACTTTCACCATTGTGTATGATCTTAATCGTGGGTTTTTCAAATATGGCTTTTATTTTGTTGAAGCAGTTTCCTTCTATTCTTTGTTAAGTGTGTGGATCATGGAAGGGTGTTTGGTTTTGTTAAATTACTTTTCTGCACTAACTGAAATGATCAAGTATTTTCTTCATTCTACTAATGTGGTACAGTACATTGATAATTTTTCTTTTTTAGGTATTTGAGGGTTGAACCCAGGGCCTCCTGCATGCTTTGCAAGCACTCTCCCACTGAGTTGCATCTCTAGCCTATTTTCATTCTTTATCTTGAGACAGGGTCTCACTAAGGTATGCTGGCTGCCTCTGGCCTCAAACCTTCAATCCTCCTGCCTCCACCTCCTGAGTTGCTGGGACTACAGGCAGGAGCCACCATGCCCAGCACATTGATCAATTTTTCTATGATGAACAAATCCTTGCATTCCAGAAATAAGTACCACTTGATCATGGTGCATAAACTTTTTTAATGTGCTGTTACATTAGATTTGCTAGTATTTTGTTGAGAATTTCTGCATGATTATTCACCTCCCGCTGTCATTATATGTTGATCTGTTGTTTTATTTTCTTGTAGTGTTTATCTATTTTTGGTATCAGTACTTGTTTCATAGAACCAGTTAAAATGTGTTTCCTCCTCTTCCAATATTCTAAAAATTGAAAATAACATGACCTTCCTCTTCAATTTTGCCTTGAATGTTTGGTAGAATTTGCTACAAGTAATCAAGTCCAAGGCTTTTCTGCATTTTGAGATTTTTTTGATATGGATTCAATCTATTTACTAATTATAGGTCTATTCACATTTTCTATTTCTTTGTGATGGAGTCTTGGTAGGTTTGTGTTTCTAGGAATTTGCCTATTTCAAATGTTATCCAATTTGGGAATGTACCATTATTCATAGTGCTCTCTTATAGTTTCTTTTTATTTCTTTAGAAATGAGTGAAATATCTACACTTTCATTTTCACCTAGTAATTTTAGTCCCCTCTATTTTTCATAGACCATCTAGCTAAAGGTTTGTTAATTTTGTAGATATTTTCAAAGAACAAACTTTTTGTTTCATTGATTTTCTTTGTTTTTCTATTATCTATTTCATTTTTCTCTGCTATAGTTTATTATTTCTTCCCTTCTGCTATCTTGAGGTTTATTTTGTTCTTCTTTTTCAAGTTCCCTAAGTTACAAAGTTAGGTTGTTGATTTGTTGTTTTCTGGCTCTTTAATGTGTTTTAGCTATAAATAGCCCCATAATTTATCACTGCTTTTGCAACATCTTGTAAGTTATGGTTAGTTGTGTTTTCACTTTTGTTCACCTCCAAGTATTTTCTAATTTGCCTTGTGATTTTTGTCTTTGATCCACTCATTGTTTCAGAATGTACACTTAATTTCTACAAATGTGTTAATTTTCTTGTTTTACTTCAGTTATTGATTTGTAACTTCATCTGATTACGAATTGAGGTGACATGTTGTGTGATGTTTACTTTTAAAAATCTGCTGGTTCTTAAATTGTCATCTAACATGATCTTTCCTGGAAAAAGCTCCCTATGCACTTGCAAAAACTGTGTTTGCTGTTACTGTTCTATGTTGTCTTCTAGATCTAGTTCATTTTCCGTGTTTATATTTCTGCCTGTCAGCTGTTTCTACCCCTTATTGTAGGGGCATTGATATTCCAGCTAGAATCACAGAATTATCAACTTCTCCCTTCAGTTCAGTCATTTTTTGTTTCTTCTGTGCTGATGGCCTAATGTTAGGTGTGTAAATGTTTATAATTGTCATGTATTCTTACTGTTTAGCAATGTTTATTAATATGCAATGTCCTTCTTGGTCCTTGTAAGCTTTCTGATTTAAAATCTATTTTATCTGATATTAGTATAGCCATTCTTGCTCTCTTTTGATTACTATTTGAGTGGAATATCTTTTTCCATCTGATCACTTTCAATCTACCTGTATCTTTGTATCTAAAGTAAATCTCTTGTGGACAGCATATAGTTGGCTCTTTTAAAAAATCCATCCTGCCAATTTCTGTATTTTCCTTAGAATGTATAACCAACTTACATTTAATTTCTGATAAGAAATGATGTCTGTCAATTTGCTATTTGTTTTCTACGTAGCTTTCTTTGTCCCTTGATTCGTGCATTACTATCTTCTCTTGTGATTAGTTGTTTTTTGTAGTGAAATATTTAGATTTCTTTCTCAAGTCCTTTTTTCAACTTAAAAAAATTAGCGTAAGTATAATGGGTTTCATCACAGCATTTTCATACAATTACATTGTGCACTTTCTTTCTCATGTCCCTTTGTATGTATCCTATACCTGTTTTCTTTGAGGTTGCCATGGAGATTATATTGAACACCCTAAAGCTATAACATCACACCCCCCAAAAAATAATCAGCCATTGAAAACTCTATGCATAGCACAGAAGCACTAACAATCATGTTTCACCTGTTGTACACAGGGTTGCTATAAGTCAGACACTGACTGGATAGCACCTAACAATCACCTTCAATCGCATACAAAAACACTGCTCATTTAACAGCCCCTTTCCCCCTTATGGCTCTTGATTTCACAGAATTGTGTCTTTATACCTGTATACCCCCAAACATACACTAACAATTCTTTGAAACACACTAGTTTCTTAAATTATGCAGAAATCCAAATGTGGACCAAAGTTACGATTATACTAGCTTTTACACTACTAAATTGTTTTAAAATGTATCAATTTCAATGCCTCAGCTTTCTGTGTGCTGAGATTACAGGCAAGGGCCACCCTGCTGAGAACTAAATGTATTAATCTCTTAAATCCTATAGAAGACAAAAACATCGAGTTACAAAGTGTCATTACAATTGTTGTTGCTGTTGTTGTTGTTGTTGTTGTTGTTGTTGTTGTTTGGTGCTCTTCCCAGGCGGTCCCCCATCCAAGTACTGACCAGGCCTGACACTGCTTAGCTTCTGAGATCTAATGGGATTGAACACCACAGTGGTAGAGCTGTAGGCCATCATTATAATAATACTTTCTTTTATAATAACCCATGCATTTAGCTTTACTAAGATACTTATTTGGCTTCAAGCTACTATCTAGGGTCCTGGCCCATGGCAAGCTCAGTGTGTACCAGCTGAATACATGAGTATATGAAAGTCTCCCTGGAGCCCAGGCAACCAGTGGGTACAGCTGAGCTCTTCGTGCGTGGCCTGTCAAAGCCAGGCCTCCTCCTACCAGTGCTGTTGTGTTTCTGTGGAGGGGCACAGGGGGCACTGTGCTTCATGCAGCCTGCCCTAAGCACACAGGTCACCTTTGGGCACAGCACAGAGTTGAGCTGGCCCTGGATGCTGCTGGTCGCTGTGGAACAGGTGGGGCCCATGACTTCTCTGCTGCCCAACACTCTGCAGGAGGGCTATAGTCAGGTGAGCTCTCCCAACAAGGACTTGCACCATTTGGCCACTGCCAGGACCGAGGTGAGCCCTGGCAAATCTACAGAAATACAGCTTTAATGCTCAAGGGACACACAGTGTTTAAGAGCTGTGTTTGCAAAGTCAGAGTACCCTAGTGTGAACTTGCCTCCATCACTTCCAGGACGTGTAAGAATATGCATGCAAGAATATGCAGGTGGGTGAGTTGCTTCCTTATGATAAGGCAGGGCAGCATTGTTGTACCTCTGTCATAAGGCTACTCTGGCACAGGATGGCATAAAGCACTCTGAGCACACAGAATAGCGCCCAGTGCATAGATGACCCTTAACAAAGGTCACCTTATGCTCTGATTGAATTGTAGACATAAAAATGTTGGCCACTAGTAGAGAAAGTAAGTTAATAATAAAAATTTAGCATATTGTGGCTTTCCTTTTCCTAGTAAAGAGCTAGGATCTTTAGGGATTTCATTCTATCAAGCCCCTGAGTTATGAAGAGCAACTTGCAACCAGGGAGTATCAGTGGTGGATTCTGACTTAGCAGCCATGCTCCAGTGAGCAGGGAGCAGTTCTGGTCTGCTTATGGTACCAGCACCCTTCTGCGATCCCTAAGAAACCATGCCCAAGAACCTGGATAAACAGGCCAGGTACCTCGCCTCACCAGGTCCTGAAGGGCAGAGGCCGCTGTGCATGATTTCTGGAATCTAGGGCATTCTCAAAGGTGCCAACCAGCTTCTTCTCATAAAGGCACTGTCACTTTTTTTTTTTGGTACTGGGGGTTGAACCCAGGGCCTCGCACCTGAATGCTCTGCAAGTGCTGGACCACTGAGCTGCACCCCCAGCCCATTTTTTTACTTTTTGAGACAGGGTCTCGCTAAATTATGCAGACTGCCTCTGGTCTCGAACTTGTGATCCTCCTGCCTCTGCCTCCCGAGCCGCTGGGATTACAGGCGTGCGCCACCGTGCCTGGCTCAAGGCACTGTCACACACTGTGGCCCTCAGCCCTGACTGCACAGTGGGTCACCTGAGTGCTCTAAAAATATTGAGTCTCTGGCCCTACCCCAACCAAGACAGTGAGATCTTTGCAGGTGGAGCACAGCCTGCAGAGTCTGTAGACACTCCCAGCTACTCCTAAAGACAGCCACAGCATGAACAATGAGCCATGACAATAAGCCAGGATCAGTTGAGAGCCACAGCTCTGACCCCAGACTGTCACCCACAGCCCTCAGCCTGTGTTGCAGCAGGAGGGGCTGCCCAAGTGGGACTCAGAAGGCCTCCCTTCAGTGAGGGCACCTTGGCTCTCTCACCTCAATTTTTCTTTAAAATAGGGTTACAATTACATTCTTATGTGGTTGTTAGGATAAAGTGATTAAGAGAAAGTGGCTGAGCAGTTGTGAATACCGGCTGAGGGGCATGCCTCTCCAGGGTGCTTTCTGCCACAGATCTTACTGGGAAGGAAAGGGGGGCTAAGTCTTTAAATTCCACCTCCAGTTTCAGGCAGGGAGAGGATTGACTCGGAGCCAGAGTGTCGCATGGGTGCCCAATGCAGGCTGGGTTGGGTTCTATCTAAGACGATATTCCCTAAATATTTGTTCAACATTCACTCAGAAGAGGCTGGCTCCAGGTGAGGAAGACAGAGCCAAGTCCCACAGATCTAGAGAACGCTGCCTCCTCCACAGGGGGCCTCTCACTGAGAGGGGCTGGGGAAAGAACGTTCACCAGCTTGGGGCATCTCCAATGCAGCCTTCTTTCCAAGAGTGGAGGCCCTGGTGGTGCCCTTGGATCTCCAGCTCTTGGAGCTCCCTGAGAGCCCAGGGTCAGCCTAGTGAGTGGCTGGGGACACTGGGGAGCTTCCTGCTATTGTATCATCCTTGCACAGCACCATCCACTTCAGACAGGGATGGGATTTGCTCTGGACAGGATTGCTTCCGGGCAAGGAGAGGGAACCTTGAGGCTGCGCATCCATTCAGATGATAAACTGGAGGTTTCTCATTTTTAAAAAGGGCTGTACACTTGTTGGATAGGTGGGATAGATCCCAGGGGGCAGGACACAAAGGCAGAAGAACCAGTGATTTCACCAGACATGGGGTGAGGTTCTGTCTCTTTCACTCACAGGCCTGCCATCCCAGTACTTTAAATGGCCAGACCTGACAACCCACTCCCAAAAAACAACCAGCCATTGAAAACCCTATGAACAGCAGAGAAGCACTGAAAATAGTGTTTCACCTGTTGTACGTAGGGTAGCTATGAGTCGGACACTAACTTGATGATACCTAACAACAACAACAACAAAATAGCCTGAAGCCGTACCACTGTGGCATCCGATCCTGTCAGATCTTGGAAGCTAAGCAGGGTTGGGCCTGTTTAGTCCTTGGATGGGAGAGAGTCTGGGAACACCAGGTGCTGTAGACTTGGGAGACGGACCCAACAATGCACTCTTACCCAAAACCAAACCAAACAAAAAACAAAAACAATCAGCTATGGAAAACCCTATGAATAGTAGAGAGGCACTAACAATAGTGTTTTGCCTGTGGTACCTAGGGTCACTATGAATTGGACAGCAACTTGACGACACCTAACACCACCACCAAAATGGCAATGCCTGCTTCACAGTGTAATAATCAGCATCCGAGAAGGAAGATTTGAAAGACAGCTTAAGGAAGCTGTTAGGTAAAGGCAGGCTGAAATGTTTTCTACAGAATTATTAATGGGACTGCTTTCAAAATACATTCTAGAGGGTAAAATTATATGTGATTTCTTCTCGATAAAGTGTGTAGTAATGGGCACTATGGTGCACACCTGTAATTCCAGCCACTCGGGACATTGAGGCAGGAGGACTGCAGATTCGAGGTCAGGGGCAGCCTGCACAATTTAGCAAGACCCTGTCTCAAAATAAAAAATAAGTAATGGGCTCGGGTGCTGCTCAGTGGTACAGAAGGTGCCTAGCATGAACAAGGTCCTGGGTTCTGCCCCCAGTACTTTTTTTTTAAGTGTAGTAATCATTAAAGTATTAACACCTCTTTTTAGAAAATGTTTCCCAATTAGTCATTCTTCATCCATTTAAATAGTTCATTATTTTTACTTTTCGTTGACTAAAAAGCAATAAAAAACAATAAAAAATTTTAGATATAGCCAAATAGTACTATATATTTTCTTTTATTAAATATACACAAAATGGTCATGATGTAAAACAAAAGTATTTACTTGTTCAGTTTTAAAACAAATCTTACTTCAGTATTTCCCAAAACCTCAGGCTAGAGTTTTATACACTCATGCACGTCCATGGACTGAAGAAATGTAACTCCCATGACCACATTGCTTCCTTCATCACTAACTAGTACATTCAGCCACATTTGATTACATCGTTCTGCATTAGGTAATAAGGAACAGACTTTTTTTTTTTTTTTCAGTATTGAGAGGCTGAACGCAGGGCCTTGTGCATACTTTGCAAGTGCTCTGCCACTGGGTTATACCCCCAACCCCTTTATTTTTTTATTTGTTATTTTAAGACAGGGTCTCACTAAGTTAAGCACGCTGCCTCTGGCCTTGAAGCTGTGATCCTCCTGCCTCTGCCTTCCAAGTTTCTGGGATTACAGGCGTGCGCCACCACACCTGGTTCCAGGAACAGACTTCATTGAGCACTATATGATTTTGATCTTGACTTTACTGCTACATGCAGTAGCCTCTTACAAGACGTGCTCCTAATGTTTTAAAATATATAAAAGTCCAATTCTGAGGCATGATTTTCATATTTATTTGAAGTATGAAGTTACATTTTTTTTTTTCATAGTACTAAGTGTTGCCCCAGTGACTCTTACAGGGTCACTATGAGTCAGACCCAACTCAATGGCACCTAACAAGGGATTGAGCCCAGGGCCTCACACAGGCTAGGCAAGTGCTTTACCACTGAACTGCATCTCCAAGAACCTTTTATTTTTTGAGACAGGGTCTCATGAAGGTGCAGTCTGCCTCTTGCTTCTATCTTATGGTCCTACTGACTCAGCCTCCCAAGTCTGTTTGAAGGATTAGCACGTGGATGTTGTTTAGGAGCATTTTCCAGCCTACTACAGAGCCCATTTAAATTGCACTAAATTGTTTTCAAAGACACTGAGGTCTCCACACTGTACTTTGAGTGTTTTGGAGAAGAGAATATTATTTGACCTTTGGTGCGATGGTTGTTGCTATTGCTAGGTGCCGCCAAGTCGGGTCACTGCCATGATTAGGAGGCAAGAAAGCAGCACATAATTCATCCCAGCATCACTACCCCAGAAGTCTCTGAAGCCTGATGCGGATTTAGTGTCTCACTTGCATGGGCCACCACTGAGTTTACGCTGCCTTTAAAAACCAGTTGAGAAAGCAACTACAAACTCCCTCAGATACTTAAACCAACATGCTGTCCATACATTGAACCCAACCTGGTATTATTTTCTTTCTCCTTTGGACTCCTGTACTCAGAATCTATTCTCACCTATGTGCTCACACTTTTGCTGACATGAATCAGTAAAGTCCCGCATTCTTTGGCGTTCCCAGCGTCCACTGTCATGTTCTCCGGGATCTACAGGACCCTTTCCACTCCAGCTGAACACAGGTGGATGGGGAGCAGGGGAAGGGAGTGGCAAGAAGACAGGCTGCTTTAGTGGGTAAGGGCGGGCCAGTGGGGCTGGGTGTCTGTGGGCTGATGCACTCCAGGCCTGATGGAGCCTTCTAACAATTTCCATTTCCACTCAGAGTCCTAGTCCTTCTGGACTCTTAAATCAACTTTCATACAGACATTTTGTGGTTATTTCAACTCTGACTATAAGACATGTTATTTTAGGACCTGCATAGCGAGTCTCAAGTCTCATTCAGAGATTTTGTTCACATTTTCACTCTGGGTTCAACACTCCTAGAAATTGTTCATCTGTCTTATGATCTTGAATGCCCTTGCCTTTCATGCTCTGTGGCAGGAGTAACGTTGTCTCCTTGACCTTACCTTAGGGTCAGCTCCCTTCAGGGCCACAGGCAATCCGTCATTTCCACCATGGGGAATGAGGCTCCAGGCTCTCATTCCTGGGTATTAGTGGGACTTGGACGCTAGGAGGTTTAATTCCCCAATTTCCTGGTTACTGCTGCTTCTAACACCCTACCTGTTTATCAAATCTCCTTTGGAGTCTTTGGTTTTAAATCAAAAAAACTGATCCTGGCTGATTTAAGTGGAAGGGGGAAACCGCTAGAAGGACATGAAATATCCCTGAGAGTTAACTGGAAGCCACGGTGTGAGGCCCAGAACCAACAGCGTGGCATGCAGGAAGCACAGGCTCAGCCACAGGGCATCATTTGCTGCCCTGAGCGCACCCTTGCCCTGCCTGTGATTGTTGTGACTTCCAGCTTGAACTTGACTGGCTTAAGAAACACCTAGGAAGTTAGGAAACCAACCACTGTGTGGGCCTTGATGGTGTTTCAGAAACATCACGAGGGCTCTGACTGAATGGATTCATCCCTTGATGGATTCCTATGATGGCATTACCGGGAGGTGGTGAAAGGTAGGAGGCTGGGCCTAGCTGAAGGAAGGTCACTGAAGGCTTGTCCTTGGGACTGTATCTTGCTGTTTCCTGTATTCTCTTTCTCTACTTCTGTCTGCCATGATGTAAATAGCTCCTGCCACACGCTCCTACGGCCATGATGTTCTGTCCAGGTGTATGGAGCCAAGTGCCCAGGGCCTAAACCCTGTGAAACCAAGAGGCAAAACCAGTCCTTCCTTTTTTCCAGTTGTTTCTGTCAGGTATTTGGTCACAGCAAGGCAGAAGTAACTAAATCCTTCACGGGCAGGGTCTCATGCAGGAGCCTCTGTTGGGCTGAATTCTGGTCAGTCACCAGGTCAAAGTGGCTCTAGTCTACCTGTGGGAAGCGGACCTGCCTCCTGAGATTTAGAAAGTGGGAATTCTTTCCAAATGAAAGACTGTACTTGGAAAGAATGCAGTGGATAAAGTAACACCCACAGTTCCTACCCACACCTATTTCAGCCCTATCCTTTGTTGTCAGGTACTGTCAAGTCAGATCCAACTCATAGTGATCCTATGTACAACATGGTGAATTACGATTGCACACTCCCTTGTATTTCCCTGCCAGGCAGATAGCTCCTTACCAGCGAACTCCTGTGCTTCTATCCTGAACGTATGGCACCAGCACCTGGCACAAGGCACACACCAAGCAGCACGCTGGCCTGGGGACACCATGAGGGCACAGCTTCCGCAGGTCTCACTCAGAGGATCCGTCACTCACCTTTCCAAGCCACACAAGACTCTTACAAACTGTCTTCAGTGGAACTGCTACGTTCCAGGAAAGCCTGGAGAACTTAGAATTTTCCCAAATAATTCTTGCTTGATTAGCACACACTGCAAGAGGGACCAGTGCTTTATGGTATTAGTACCTGTCAGTCGCTTCTAAGGCAGAACCCAAGCCTCTGGAGTGTTCTCTGTCATGCTCTCAGTGAGGATGATGGTTGGCACTCTGGTTTCTGGGCAACATGGTGAAGTGTACCAGCGGTCTAGGTCCATCAGTGTCTGCTGGAGGGCAAGGGCAGGAATGCGGTGCCTAGGACATCTGATGTAGGAGTTCTGAGGCAGGGTTGTGGAGTCTAGGTTCTAACAAGTCTCCGGAAGGTGCCCATCCTGGGCTGGCCAGGGAATCCCACTTTGAATCACACCATGGTGTATGCACACACAGTGGCCTTGCTGAATCAATGTCCTTCCATGTCTTAAAACAACTCCGGAGTGACCTGACTGGAGGCTCTTCCAGGGCCATACGGGACCCAGGTGCTGTCCATCCCTGCAGCGCCCAACCCCACTTAGTGGGGACCCACGCTCTGTCCTACCCAACATTCTCCCAGCTCTGCTGTCTCTCTTCCCTCCCTTGCCCTCCCTCTCTCTCTCCCTCCCTTACCCTTCCTCTCTCTCTTTCTCTCTCTCTCTCCTTCTCCTACTCTCTATCCCACTCCCTCTCCCAGCCCTCTCTCCTGAGGATTTGACCCCACGGCCTCACACATGCTAGGCAAGCACTCTATCACTGAGCTGCACCCTTAGCCTCTTTTTAGATTTGTTTTACTTACTTATTTTCAGAGACAGGGTTTTGCTAAGTGGCACAGGGTGCCTCTGGCCTTGAACTCACGATCTTCCTGCTCCAGCCGCCTGAGCAGCTGGGCCTGGCTCCAACCCCACTCTCAACAGGGACCGAAGCTCTTAACATCCATGCAGTCTCCAATGTCCACTCTCACCAGGAACTCAGGCTCTGATCACCTTTGAAATCTCTAACCCCATTCTCGGTAGAGACCAAGGCTCTGTCCATCCCTGGAGTCCCCATCCTCAATCTCTGTATGGACTCGGGATCTGTCCATCCCTATAGACTCCAATTCCTGTTCTCACTGGGGACACATGCTCTGACCATCTCCCCTGTTCTCCAACCACAATGCTGGCTCAGCTCAGGGCTGTTCCCTTCCTGCATCCTCGATCACACAGAACAGGAAAGCTCGCTGAACTGACTCAGGTTCTGCACTCACACTAGACCAGAGAAAGCCCACAGGCAGAGGTGACTGGTGCCCCAGGGGCTGAACGGAGCAGCCCACCCCCATCATTCAGGCTGCAGAGGGGAGGTGGCTCTGCTGGGAAGGATGGCGGAGCCAGGCATGTTGAAGGCACCTGCTTTCAGTGGAGGGAAATTATGCAAAAACTATGTTAGCCAATAGTTTTTGCCTATGATACTGACCCACTGCATCTTATGTCAAGAAGATTGTGCAAACAACTCAAGTGTTAGACTCACCTAATATGTAAACATGTTAGCTTATCTGGAAGTATTCCTTTGAAGATCTGATGAGAGGTAATACCACTTCACAGAAAAATGTATGGCATGCTTAATCATAATATTGTGAATACTAATTTAGGGACCCCTTGGATGACATGAACATTATCACCAACCCTGACATGGCTTTCGCTGATCTGCAGGAAAGAGCCTTCACCTTTGTGGGGTCTCAGTTCCACTGTGTCAAAGGAGGTGTGGCCCTGGGACATGAGGGACTAGCCTGTATGCTCAGTGCCTGCGAGGGGCGTTCGGTGAAAGCGAAGGACTGCTGCGATCTCCATCCTCAGGTGGCAGCAGTGCTTTATTTAAAGAGCCACTGTCAGGAGAATAAAGAGCTTCAAAATTTTGAGACACCGTCACTTCATTGATGCAGTTGAGGGTCACTTACTGACGACTGCCTTCCTAGTGAGAACATAGCCTTATTTAAAGACAGAAATACCTTTTGTGAGCAGGTACAGGTACACTTTAATTTTTTTTGAGAGCAGGTGGAGGTGAGTTTACCTGTCATAACCCAGTTTCTGACTGTCTCTGGGAGGTAGGGCAAATACACAAAAAGTTTGGTAAAGAAGTGCTGGGCTATTCTTTGAATCTGTGTCAGGGAAATTCTGAATTGTTGGTTCAGATTCCTGACCATAAAATCACACAGATACTCTCTTGATTTGGGTCATGTTGGCCAGCTGTCAAAACGTGAAAGAAATACTGACAGGTTAAGCCCTTAAAAGGCCTCTTACTGATGAATTATCACACAGAGTTTCAAGGAGAAAGAGAGTAACTTGGAAAACTCACTTCAGAGTGGGAGATATAGCTTTGCGGTGAAGTGCATGCTGAGCCTGCACACGGCCTTAGGTTCAATCCCAAATCACCAAAAAGTAATGGCAAATATTAAATCATAATTTTATTTGTTGCCAATAAAATGTTTAACCTATTCCTAAGGGAACTGGCTAATTTATCTCTCAAGAAGAAAAATCAGCACAAGAAGAGAGAATGGCACAGTGTCACAGTGCCCTGGGTTTTTTTGTTTGTTTGTTTGTTTGTTTGTTTGTTTTTTGCGGTACTGGGGTTGAACCCAGGGCCTCACGCCTGCATTCTCTGCAAGTGCTGGACCACTGAGCTGCACCCCCAGCCCATTTTTTTACTTTTTGAGACAGGGTCTCGCTAAGTTACACAGACTGCCTCTGTTCTTGAACTTGCCAACCTCCTGCCTCCGCCTCCCAAGCTGCTGGGACTATAGGCGTGCACCACTGCACCCGGCTCGTACATTTGGTTCTTTAAGGCTTTGCCTCCTTATGCCATAGGTGCAAGTCCTCACACTCCATTTGTGGCTTGTCCACATGGGTGGCAGGACTCGTGGGGACAGTGAGGGTGTCATGCTCGACGATGGCAGCAGGCACTGGTGAACCATAGACAATTACATTAGAAACACCACAACACAAACCTCGGTGTTGAAAGATCATGGAATTGATAATGCAATAAGCTGTAGGAGTGCTGGGCCGGGCAAGACTGACTGCACGTGGCAGATGGGATGGCCAGGGCAGGGGCTCCCTCCATGGGGCCATGCTGGAAGCAAGCGAAGGGAAAGAAAGAGGAAAGACCTGCAGAAGGCAGGACAGAGAAAAATCATAGCATCTAAGTTATTTTTCTCCACCACAAAAAAAAAAAAACGGCCAGCCCTAAAAGACTGGTCTCTGAAACTGGCAATTGCAGGTAACTGAAATTTAATTATAGATAAACTGCACAGCAAATAGGTGTGGCATCTCAAGACACAGGAAAATGACAAACTGGTGACAATCATGCAGGAAGAGAGACTTGGAAGGTAAACCCTGAAGACCTAAGCGCAGGAGGGGTCCTAGGAGGGTGGGCCTATGGAGAAAAAGAAAGAGGACAGAAAGGCAACAGCTGAGGAAATAGCAGGAGATCTTCCAACTTGAAGACAGACTTAAGACTGCAGATACAAAGTTTACTAAGCTCCTGGCATAATCAACGGGAAACAAAACAAACAAAAAGTACTGCTACATCCTGGCAAAACTGCCATATTCCAAGAATCACATGAGGTATACACACTCTCATTGGTACGGTGACTCCATGCTGAGGGACTGCGGAAACAAGGGCACGCTCACTTCTCCAGGAGCACCTCTGGTGGGCTCTCCGAGGGCCTCACCTTCACGACTTCACGGGCGGAACAGGTTTCCTGTTTTTCCTCTCCAAGATCAACTCCTTGCCTCTCTCTTTTGGTTTCTCTGTGGCTGGTTCCTCTCCCTTTTCCGGTTTCTTAAGAAGCTGAGAAAGCGTAATATTAGTAAAATATTACTTAAGAGCATATTATAAAGGAAGTTAAATGATTAAATTTTTGAGCACAAATATTTGAACAGCAAAATAATTAAGCTACACGTCCAAAAACCAGATTTTTGGTTTAGTATAGAGTAGATCAATCAATGAAATCCTCGTTTAGTCATGAAAACCGACGTAGTGTTATTAAGGCAATGATATTCATATTCATGAATAAAAGAATGTTATGAGAGAGAACGTGAACCACGATCCAGTTTCAGCTCCAGTTAGGACACACACACAGAGGCACTCCCTGCGTAACAGTAGGGCTGCCTGCTGAGAAACGTGTGCAGGCAAGTTTATCCTTGTGCCAGTATCAGAGCATCCTTACCCACAGTTACTGGGCCCCGTGATCTCGCAGTCATTGTGATGGCTTGAATATGAAATGTCCCCTACAGGCGCATGTGCTGAAGGCTTCATCACCAGCTGGTGGCTCTATTTGGGGAGTTCTGGAAATTTTAGAAGGTGGGACCTAGCTAGAGGAAGTAGGGCACTGTGGGTATGGTCTTGGGAGCTACATCTTACCCTGGCCCCCTCCTATATCCCCTCTCTGCTTCCTGTCTACTGTAAGGTGAACAGCGCCCTCTTCCTCCACAGTGTGCTCCCACTGCCATGATCTCTGCTTCCCCTCAGGTCTAGAATCGGTGAAAGTGAGGACCATACACTGAAATCTCTGAAGCTGTGAACCAAGATAAATTCTCCCTTCACAGTTTTTCTCAGGTATCTTAGTCATAGCTACGCCAAAGTAACTAATAAGTCAACGTGTGGGGCACACTCGGAGCCACCTAAGGGCTCTCAGCAGCACTGTACGGACAGGACCATCTCATGGGGGCAGAACTGAGATGACTTTCTTTCACTCACATGTTCTAGTTTTTCCAGAGTAAGCAAGTATCACTTCTGTAATGAGAGAGAGCCCATTTTTTAAAAGGATGCTTTAAATTGATGGCCTTTAGACTAGTTTATCACCTTCAAAACATTTTCCTCCTTCAAACAGAATTAGCAAGGTGCTGTGTTGCATTTAATTTCATATATCTGCACGTGGGCCTTCTCCTGGGTCTCTGCATGGCTTACCCCTGAAATTCAAGCACCAGTGGAACTCATTTGTGTAAGAGAAGTGGAAGGCATACTTCTGAAAACTATGTTCTCACCCACAAAAGTGACTGCGTTTTACATTGCAGTGCACCAGAACTGTACAAAGAGATATCCGTTTAAATGAGATCACTTAGGATGAAACAGAGAATGTAAGGCAATGGACCAGGCGCTGTTCTCATGAAATATGTACATCATGTCTACCACTTGGAACCCCTCTGTCTTCCACCCACCTCAGGCCATACAGCTTATCTGAGGTCCCCTGGTGCACTGTGGAACACAGTCTGAAAACTACTGTTGTAGAATGGCAAAAAAAAGATTAAAAAGCCAGGCACGGTTGTTGTTGTTGTTGTTGTTAGGTGCCATCGAGTCGGTATCACGACTCATAGCGAGACCCTCATAGGGTTTTCAATGGCTGTTTCGGGATTGCGTTGGGAGTGGATTGCCAGGTCCTTCTCCCATTTTTGTGGTGCTGGGAATTGAACTTGGGACCTCAGAGGTTGCAGCGCAACACTCTACCCACTGAGCTAAATCCCAGCCCCAGGCATGGTAGCACATGCCTATAATCCCAGCAACTTGGGAGGCAGAGGCAGGAAGACCACAAGTTTGAGGCCAGTGGCAGCCTATGTGACTTAGCAAGACCCTATCTCAAAATAAAAAGCAAAATATGGACTAGGGGTGCAGCTCAGTGGTAGAGCACTTGCAAAGCACACAAGAGGCCCTAGGTTCAATCCTTACAACCACAAGAGGGGGAAAAAAGAGAAAAGAAAAAGAAAAAGAAACAGATTAGATTAACTGCAAATGTTCTTGGGGTTAGAGGTGTGGTTCAGTAGTAGAGCATTCGCCTAGCATGGGTGAAGCCTTGGATTTAATCCAAAACACTGAAAAAATACATAAATAAGTAAATATTTATATATATGCTACTAAAAATGCTTCTGGGCTGGGATTTAGCTCAGTTGGTAGAGCGCTGCTCTGCAGTCTCTGAGGTCCCAAGTTCGATTCCCAGCACCGCAAAAACGGGAGAAGATCGAGGCAATCCACTCCCGAGGCAATCCCGAAACAGTCAGCCATTGAAAACCCTTTGAGGGTCGCTGTGAGTCGGACACAACTCAACGGCACCTAACAACAACAACAAAAATGTTTCTAAAATTCTAAAGAGCTAAAATACATAAAAGGCATAATTAGCATTGTCGAACTATTTTAGGGGGAAAAAAGAGAAGTATTTCCTCAAAGTTACCTTAATCTTTATTTCCTTCTCAGTTTTCTTTTGTTTATCTGCCTCTTTTCTTTTATATTTTTCTTCTTCTCTTCTTCTTCTTTTTTCTTCTTCCCGTAAGTGTTTCTTTTCTAACTCCCTCCGCCTCCGTTCTTCTCTCTTCTCTTCTCGAATTCTCTAGAGATATGGAAAAGTACATGTATAAATTTCCTGGATGGGAAATGGCAGGCATGGGAAGGATGTTACCCTGGTAAACTGCCAGACCTACCTGCTTTTCTAATTTTCTGTTTTTAATATATTCCAAAAGAGGTGTGGTTCTTCTAGCTAAAATACAAAAATTGTAGCATATTTAACTTCCAAAATAAGATTTATTTTAAATACTTGTTTTCAATTTAATCTTTAAAGTAATTAGAGGAAGAATATTATTTTTAAAATTTAAATTAGTATGCACTGTATCCAAGGGGTGTCGGATTCTGCTACTCTAAATGAAAGTAATTTAGATAGACCAAGAATTTTGCACATAGAAGATACGTCTTTTTTTTTTTTTTTTTTTTTCGGTGCTGGGGGTTGAACACAGGGCCTCACACTTGCATGCTCTGCAAGTGCTGGACCACTGAGCTGTGCCCCCAGCCCTTTTTTTTTTTTCTTTTTGAGATAGGGTCTCGCTAAGTTACCCAGACCACCTCTGGTCTGGAACTTGTGATCCTCCTGCCTCCGCCTCCCAAGGCACTGGGATTACAAGCATGCACCATCACACCTGGTGAAGATATGTAATTCTTGATTCCTAAGGGAGTTATAAATATTACTCATATAGATGGCAAAAAAGTAAAACAAATGTTACCCTTCTCAACTGTTCCACACATGGGAATTTCTTCTGTCTCTACAATCTAGACAATGGTTTTAAGCAAGGTAGATTCTTGTGATTTCCATAGTACAGATTGAACATGCCTAATCCAAAAATCCACAATCTGAAGTGCTCCACAATGTGAAAGCTGTGAGCACTTACATGATATCCTACGTGGGGAATGCCATACCTGACCTCCTGTAACAGGTCAGTCAAAACACAAGTGCACAATGGATGTTGTAGAAAACTGCCTTCAGCCTGTGTGTTTTGGGTACACATGCAACACAAATAAATTTTGTGTTTAGACTTGGGTCCCAAAACACCTCATGAAGTACATGCATTATTCCAAAGTCTAAAAAAAATCCTAAAACCAAAACATTTTCGGTCCTAGCATTTCAGATAAGGAGCATTCAGTCTGTATACACTCCATAAAATCAGAATGATGAGACATCAGACTCTAAACATTACAGTTTAAAAAAAAAAAAAACTCTTAAGACTGGTCAAGCGGGACTCGTTCCACTGTGGAAAGAACGTTCCCACAAACCCTAACTTGGACGTCACATTTCATGCTCCTGACTGCTCAGATCTGAGCTGGATGTGGGATGCTCCATGGCCTCTCAAGCATGAGGGCATGATGGGAAGGTGGAGGTAGCCTGGGTCTACCATGCAGGTATTTAGGTCTCAGACTGAATGAGGCTGGAAAGAATCCCTGGATGCTATTGGAAGATAGCATGGCATTTCTGGAACTGTGAGAGCAGCAACTCATCACAGTTTGTAGGAAAGTCACTGGCCAGAAGTCCCTTGTTGTTGTTAGCTCCCCATGAGTTGGGTCCAACTCATAGCAACCCTATGTACAACAGAATGAAACACTGATCTTTTTCATGTTTAAACCACTTGTTGCAGCCACTGTGTCAAACCATCTAGTTGAGGGTCTTTCTTCTTTTGGTTGACCAGCCACTCTCTCAGACATGATGTCTTTACTCAGGGATTGGTCCCTCCTAACAACATGTACAAAACACATAAGAGGCAGCCAAGCCATCTTTGCTTCCAAGGTGCACTCTGGTTGCACCACATCTAGGGCAGATCTGTTGGTTCTTTTTGCAGTCCATGTTATAATCAATACTCGTCTCCAGTACCATAATTCAAAACCATCAGTGTTTTTCCTGTTTCACTTATTCAATGTCCAGCTTTCACAACGGTATGATGCAACTGAAAATACCATGGCATGAGTTAGGCTCACCTTCGTCTTTAGTGTGACATCTTTATTTTTCAACATTTTAGAAGTCTTTTGCAACAACTTTTCCCAATGCAATGTATCTATTGATTTCTTGTCTGCTGCTTCCACAGGTGTTGATTGTAGAAGCCAGTAAAGCAATATCTTGGACAACCTCAATCTTTTCTCCATTTATCATAAAGTTGCTTACTGACCCAGTTGTAAGGATTTTTGTTTTGTTGATGTTGAAGCCCAATCCATACTGAAGGCTGTGCTGTTTGATCTTCATGAGTAAATGTTTCAAGTACTTTTAGCAAGCAGAGTTATGTCATCTGTATAACTCAGGTTATTAATGAGTCTTCCTCCAAACATGATGCAGTGTTCTTCCTAAAATCCAGGTTCTTGGAGTATTTGCTCAGCACAGACAGTGAAGAGGTACAGTAAAAGGATACAGCCCTGACGCACACCTTTTTCAACTTTAAACCAGGCAATGTTTTCTTGTTCTGTTTGAACGACTGCCTCATGGTCCATGTACAGATTCCTCAGGGGTCAGTTTGGTTCCCATATGCTCCATCTGGTGAATTCCATGTGTATAGTCACCATTTATGTTGGTGAAAAAGTGTATTTGCAATGAAAAGGTCATTGGTTTGACAAACTTCTATCATGTGACTTCCAGCATTGTTTCTTTCACCAAGGTTATATTTTCCAGCTACTGAGCCTTCTTCTTTGTTTCCAACTTTTGCATTCCAGTCACCAGTAATTATCAGTACCTCCTGATTTCATATTCAATCCATTTCAGATTGCAGAAGCTGGTAAAAATCTTCCCTACCTGCATTTGTGGCCTTAGTAGTGGGTGTGTAAATCTGAATAACAGTCTCATTAACTGGCCTTCCATGTAGGAGTATGGATATCACTCTATCACTGACAGCATTGTACTTCACGACAGATCTTGAGATGTCTTTTTTGATGATGAATGCAACCCCATTTCTCTTTAATCTGCCATTCCCAGCATATGGGCCATGTGATTATCCGATTCAAAATGGCCCATTCCAGTCCATTTTAGCTCACTGATGCCTAAAATGTTGATGTTTATGAGCTCCAATTCCCTTTCAATGATTTTTAATTTTCCTATAATCATACTGTCTGCATTCCATGTTCCAATTATTAATGGATGTTTACAGTCTCATTTTGAGTCATGCCACATCAGCAAATGGAGGTCAGTGGGGCTTTACTCCATTGCTGTCATTACGGTAGACTCTACTTTAAGGAGGCAACTCTTCCCCTGTCATGTTTTGAGTGCCTTCTAATCTGGGGCCTCATTTTCTGGCACGGTGTCTCACAGTGCTTCTCTGCCATCCTTAAGGTTTTCAATGGCTAATTGTTTCGGCAGTTTGTTAGCCACATTCATCTCCCTAGTCTGTCTTAGTCTGCAAGCTCATCTGCAACCTGTCCACCATGCGTGACCCTTCTTGTATATGCAATACTGGTGGCATAGCTTTCTGCATCACAGTAACATGCAAGCCCCCATAGTATGATAAACTGACAGACACATGGGGGAGAATTCTCTAAGAATTAAAATCAACACCCTGCCTATCTACGTCAAATGGCACTTGGCTATGGGAAGAGCTGATGTGGGTCATGGCAGGGGCTGTGGCTATGGAGAACCGTTCCCATGGAACCACTGGTGGGCCACGTTGACCACAAGTTCTGGTTCATGGTGAGTTCAGTCTATTGCAAAGGTCAGGGGTCTTCCTTATACCAGACAAATCATCTCAGATTAGCCAAGGCTCTGCTCTTGTCTGTGGGTGGCCTGGATTTGCTGGCCAAGGCAAAGTGACACCACCTTGGCTAATCTACATCCTGCATCCTCTCCTTTCCTACAAGATGCCTGGCTGCTACTCTAGGCTTCCCATGAAGGGTAAGTGAAACTCTATACAGGAACTGTTTTATATACCATAGAAGTATATTATTTATTAGATGGAATATATAAACCATGCAATATAGTACTAATTCAATAAGAGTAATGACTACCATCTATGATGTGCTGCTGCACACAGGTGCTGTACTGCACACTCTACACTTATTATTTCACAAAAATCCATGAGCCTTCAGAAAATGATACGGCTTGCTGAGGTGGTGGGGTACCAAATCTCGAAGCTGATCCCACATCTATCTGCCCCAAAGACTCTGTACAACTCTATGACATCTGTCAATACTAGTTTATTAGGATTCCATTTAACCCTCACTTCTTAGACTGGTTCATAAAACTCTAATAGAGGCCAAAAGCTAAGAAAAGAAAATGGCTACTGCATGAATTGACTAATGAAGAGTCAAACTTAAAGAGTACAGGCAGGAAGAACAGGAGCAGGCTGCATGAATGGGCTGCTCATGACGGGCTGGTGTAGCCTGAATCCTCACACTCCCCCCACCCATGTTTAAGCAGAACTGACTGCAGTTAGCACTGAGAAAGGTGCAGGATACAGGCATACCAAAGGGGATGCCTCACGACCACTTGGTAGTGATGGATCCTGCACAAGCGGATATCACAGTGAGAAAGAAAGAGGAGGTAGCAGGATAATCTCTAATTTGCTTTTTCTGGCTCTTTTATATATTTAACATACTCTGAAGTGAACTCTTGATTTTTCCCCCAATACTGTCCTTCCCCATCTTCTTCACATCCATATTGGTGCCACACTCAATCATTCTGTTCAAATCTCTCTGATTTTTAGTTGTCTTTGACCCTTATCCCCCACAACCAATCCATTAGCTCTGTCTATTCAACCTCCAAAACATATGCTGGACCTGTCAGCCCAGCAGGAGTAGCCTTCCCTGGGGCTCTTGCTGCCTGCAGCCAGCGTCCCACCTCTTCGGCTGTTATTCACCATCTACTGTGAATGGAACAGTGAAAGGAATCCAGGCCTCTTACCCAGCCGACACACTCCGCACAGCTCTAATTACTCGCTACATTCTGTTCCTACAAAACTCTAGCCTCTGGCCTATTTGTTTATTCAGCATATACTCAGTTCTTAAACTTTTCTGTCCTACTACAAAGATGAAAATAGGGTGCCATCACAGAAGGAGGGAGTCAAATTGAGCAGGGGGTTTTTATACAGAGGGAAACTGTAGGAAGAAATTGGGAGGAAATTGGCAAAAACCCCCAAACTGGGAAAACAGCTTTTGAAGATCTGGTTTGTAAATTAGAAATCTAGGGAAAATGAAAGTAACTTGATTGGACATTTGTACAAAACCCTTCATAAATTCCCTGAACCTGACAGGACAATTAGAAAACAAGGACTAAAAGCTGATTGGCTCAGGCCATTTGGGGAGAGCTATATAAGAAGCTATACTGCAGCACCTCTCTCTCTCCATCCAACCACCGATAAGAACTCTCTCTCTGCTGCGGACCACTGACTAGACAAGAACTCTCTCTCGCCCAGACCACTGATCAAGACAGAACTCTCCCTCTAGATTCGACCAGCAACACAGAAGCATCTCTCCTCATGACCACCGAGACCAGGACAACTAGATGGTGCTCTCAAGGAAAGACAGACTACAAGCAAGCTGAGGAAAGCCTCTTGGGTCCAGCGCCAGGAGGCTGAAGCTGAGGACAGTCTCCGGTCCCATGGTCAGAGGCAGAAGAGTGGCCACTGCCCCTGAGGCAGCACAGAGCTGCAGCACTTAGGCTGCTAACACTTGTTACAGCTGTGCACTTGTTTGAGTTCCTCCCTGCCCTTATCAGGGCAGAGGCAATAAAGAGCTGTGTTTGTCCCTGCAAGGCAAAAGCGCTGGAGGCTTTTTCCATTCTCCAGTCTCCAGGTCCGTTCTCAAGGGCTGCAGGAGTCTGCGCCCCTCACCCGAGGGTCCTGAGTTGTGTTGTGTTTAGTTACCTGTGTGCATGGCAGCTCTGCCCGTCTGAACATCCAGGCAGACTGGGAGGTGCGTGCCCCACAGGAAACCAATGGATCAATTATTAACAGTGCGACTGTCATATCACATAAATCTTGATGGGTAAGCAGGACACAGCCTTTGGGAGGGGTGCTAGGGCCTTGAGGAGATGCCTGGCATCAAATGATACCAGCAGGGAAGAGAAACACCACCAGGTGTGTGTGGACTAAATTCAGACAATGTGCATGTCAATGGATGAAGGTGTTTTGGGGACTGCTACTAGAGATGAACATCTCTAAAATACACCACTTTGCAGGGAAAGTTGAAGGCTGGATTCATACTAGATTCTGTGCTCCAGCTGGGTCTGTACACTGGTTTGTTTGGCTTCCTCAGGGGCTGCTATTATTTTGAACAGTAGCAAAATAGCTTCAGATTTGAGCAAGGCATTTCACCTATATGGCTCCTGAGGCCCACCCACAACTGCTCTTTGCAAAGACCCCTAACTCAGCTCTGGGAGGCAAGCTCCTTCTCGATACAGCCAGGGAAAACACATACATACCTTTGGAAGCATTGTGCCTTTAAACAAGGTAACCACTGAAAAGACACTGCTCACCATTAACAAAGGCTCAGAAATACTTTTGCGCCGGGCGCTGTGGCGCACACCTGTAATCCCAGTGGCTCGGGAGGCGGAGGCAGGAGGATCGCAAGTTCAAGACCAGAGGCAGTCTGTGTAACTTAGCAAGACCCTGTCTCAAAAAGTAAAAAAAAAAAAAAAATGGGCTGAGGTGCAGCTCAGTGGTCCAGCACTTGCAGAGCATGCAGGCGCGAGGCCCTGGGTTCAACCCCCAGTACCGCAAAAAAAAAAAAAAAAAATCCTTTTGCATCCTGCTATCTTTTTGTTAAAACTAAAAAACACTCTAATTTCTGCCAAACCTATGGTAAATTGAAACCTTGCCATAATCATGAAAAGGAATTATGCAGATGACACAACTTTACTTGCTGAAAGTAATAAAGAAGATAAAAGAACACAGCCTTCAGAATGGATTGCGACTCAGTATCAACAAAATAAAAATCCTTACAACTGGGTCAGTAGGCAACTTCACAATAAATGGAGAAAAGATTGAGGTTGTCCATGACTTTGCTCTACTTGGTTCTATCATCAATACCCACGGAAGCAGCAGACAAGAAATCAAAACATGCATTGCTTTGGGAAAAGCTGAGGCAAAAGATCTCTTTAAAGTATTGAAAAGTAAAGATGTCACATTGAAGACAAAGGGCATCTGACTCCGGCCATGGTGTTTTCAGTCACATCGTATGGTTGTGAAAGCTGGGCATTGAACAAGGGCGACAGGAGAACTGATGCTTTTGAATTATGGTGCTGGAGATGAATATCGAACGTACTGTGGACTGCCAAAAGAACCAACGTATCTGTCCTAAAAGATGTACAACCAGAGTGCTCCTGGGCAGCAAGGATGGCTAGACTGTGTCTTATGTATTTTGGACATGTAGTCAGGAAGGATCAATCCCTGGAGAAGGACATCATGTTTGGGAGAGTGGCAAGTCAACGAAAAAAGGGAAAAGCCTCCTCTAGATAGATGGATTGACATAGTGTCTGAAGCAATGGGCTAAAACATAAATAAGATCATGTACCTGGCACAGAATTGAGGAGTGTTTCAATCTGCTGTACACAGGGTCGCTGAGAGTCAGACCTGACTCAACAGCGTCTAACATAACTAAGTACATCAATAAAGGAAAGAGAAGAAATGAGGAAAACAGACCAACAAGTTCTCTTGTTTTTGCCTCTATCTCTCCTAGGAGAGTCTCAGGACTAGCACCGCATTTCTCTTCCTCCACATTGTAAGTTTCCAAAAACTGCTTATATTCTGGATCTGTAAGTTTAAAAAAGAAAAAACAAAATAAGCATACTCCTCTGCTGCTATAGGACAGGAATAATATTTGATCAGTGCATTTAATCTGGTGGTTCCTAATGTAGTTTTTGAAAAGCACTCACCGTCTTTGATGCTCCCGGTCTTGGTGTCTTTTTTCTTTACCTTCTTTTTAGCTATCTTCTGGAATGGGGCAAACTCCACCACTGCAGGATACTCCAGTCCTTTAACCAAGACATATTCTGAACATCATTCTGAAATGCTATGTTCACTTGGGAAAATAATGATCTAACTTACTTAAGAATGAAGCGTGACGATGATGAGGTCCAACCTCACACTTGGACATGCTGAAGGGTAAGCCAACAGCAGGAGGAGCGACATTCACTCAATAAAATGCCCTACAAAACTGAAAACATTCCAAATACAAGCTGCTCACTTAAAAAAGGTGGATTTTACACTAGCGTAAGTTCAACCTCTGCACCCTCCTCCCAAACAATTTACCAATGGACTATCTTCAGTTGAGTTTCTTGGTTACATTTTTATTTTAAAAGGTTATCTAATTATCTGTTATACTGTTGTTGTTAGGTGCCATTGAGTTGGTCTGACTCATAGAGACCCTATGCACAACAGAACAAAACACTACCAGACACTGCCATGCACCGCACTCTGTCAGTGCTTCTCTGCTATTCATAGGGTTTTCAATGGCTGATTGTTTCAGGAGTGGGCTGCCAGGTCCTTCTCCCTACCCTACAGCACCTGGTATTCCCAGGCGGTCTCCAACCCGAGGACTAACCAAGTCTGATTCTGCTTAGCTTCTGAGATCAGATGGGATCTGATGCCAGGGTGGTAGATTCCTTATAGGAGGACAGGACTAAATGTGTGGGGGAGTACTTCAAGGACATGTATCATGTTCCATGTAAGATTTGTTTCAAATAAAAAGGAAGAGAATGGAAGTAGTAGAAAGTGGCTATGTAGGAGGGAAAATAAACACACAGAGAAATGTTCGCTGAAAGAGCCTACTGTATGCTTAATCAGTACATGGAACACTTCTACCTTGGTATCAAAGCCATTGAGTAATCATTTTTAATTTTGTCAGTAATGGTCAGGTGACTGTGATGCTGTAATTCTCACTTATATGGAATACAGTTTTGTGCTGGCCTCAACTATCAGAATGAGGCCAAGAACAAGGAAGGAAACAACACTGGAGTGGCAGGGATGACGCTGACTCCCCAGTGCACTCATAATATCCGGTACATGGTGGGTCTCTATTAAATGGCAGCTGATATTCCCTGATTGAAAACTTACTACAAAGCCACAGTAACCAAAACAACACAGTACTGGCATAAAGACAGGCATGTATACCAGTGGAATACAACAGAGGGCTTAGAAAAAGCTCACCAATGATTTTCAACAATGGTGGCCAGACCATTCCATGGGGTAAAGGATGAACCCTTCAATAATGGGGCTGGGAAAACTGGATATCCACATGCAAAAGAATGAAGTTGATGCTTATCCAATATCACATATGAAAATTAACTCAAAATAGATCAAACCTAAAACTAAGGCCTAGAACTATAAAATTCTCAGAAACAAAAGAGAAAAGCTCTGTGACTTTGGATTTGGCAACAAATTCTTAGATATGACACCAAATGCACAGGTAAACAAAGTAAAAATAGATAAACTGGACTACAGCAAAATTAAAAACTTCCATGCCTCAAAACACAATCAACAGAGTAAAAAGGCAACAAACCTACAGAATGGGAGAAAATATTTACAAATCATACATCTGATAAAAGGTGAATACCCAGAATGAAATACTACAACTCAACAATAAAAAATAAATAACCCAGTAAAGAAATAGATAAAGGACTTGCGTAGGTAGTTTTCCAAAGATGGTCTACAAATGACCAAGAAGCACATAAAAAGATGCCCAACATCAAAATCCCTAGAGAAATGCCAATCTAAACCACAATGAGATATCATCTTAAACCCACTAGAATGGCTACTGTAAAAAAACAAAAACAAAACACAAAATAACAAATGATGGTGATGACGTGAAGCAACTGTAGTCACTGTTCACTTTCAATGGAACTGCAAAATGGTACTACCACTAAGGAAAACAGTATGGTCATTCCTTAAAAAATTTAAAATAAGGTCCGGGGCTGTTGCTTAGCAGCAGAGCATTTGCCTAGCATGTGCAAGGCTCTGTGTTTGATTCTCAGTACCACAAGAAAACAACAACAACAAAAATTAATCTTAAAAATTAAAAATAGAATTACTTTATGATCCACCTATCTCAATCTCTGGGCATAGCCAAATGAATTGAAAGCAGGGACCCTAAGACATTTGAACATCCATGTTTATAGCAGAATATTCACAGTACTTAAAACCTGGAAACAACCCAAGTGTCCACTGACAGATGAGTGGATAAACAAAATGTGGCACATACATCCACAGAATGTTACTCAGCTTTAAAGAAAGGGGATTCTGCAATATGCTGTAACACAGGTGAACCCACAGGACATCGTGCTAAGTGAAATAAGCCAGTCACAAAGACAAATATTGTGTGGTTCCAGTAATAGGAGGTATGCAGAGCAGTCAAATTTGTGTCACAAAAACAGAAAGTAAAGTGGGGAGAGTCAGGTGCTGGGGGAGGACAATGGAGAGTTGGTGTTTAATAGGTACAGTTACAGTTTTGCAAGACAGAGGAAGTCCTGGTGATTGGCTGCACAAGGTGAACTTACTTGACACACTGAACGGTATAAAAGGAGCACATGGTAAATTTTGTTACATATTTTTCACCAATATTTTAGAAAAAGAAAACGAAAATGCAGCTGATTAAAGAACTGGGCCATCAACACAAATGTCAAATAACCTGAGCATTAAACTTGCTCAAGCTCACAGAAGCTATGCCTTGGCGCTCGGCTAAATTAGTCTTTTTTGTCACCCTCAGTGGATGAGGGGGAAACACAGGTCAGTGGGGAGTGGGGGCAGTGGGAAGAGGCTGGGTAGGAGGCAGAAAACAGTTTGTTGTGAAAGGTCCACAGATGTGACAGTCGAGAATATAGCGCACGACTGTCTTCACAGGGAAAGACAAGGAAAATATCAAAAGCAGGTGCAGGAGGACAGGGCATGAGCCCCTGCGGAGATGTGGCTCCATGCTGTCAGTGACTGATGCTCACGATCTCACCCCACCGCGACATCAAGAAATGTGCCAGCACGGAGAGAGCTCTATTTTAGGAAGGCACTTAAGAAAACATCCATCAAATTCAGTATTGAAACACAAACAGGTGAAATTCAGTTACCCATAAAACTCACTTATATGAAAAGCTTCACCCTCTAACAATTACACAAACTTGTTACGTACATAATTTCTGGAATTCTTCGGTCTGTAATTTTAATTTTTAATATTAGCATGTGATATAGTTAACAATCAAAATTTATAATGTTACTTTATATGTTTCTAAATCGGACTTCCTTTTTTCTTTTTCTTTTCTTTTTTTTTTTTTTTCAGTACTAGTGGATTGAACCTGGGGCCTCACACATGCTAGGCTACCACTGAACTGCACTCTTAGCCCCTTGTCTATTCTTTATTTTGAGACAGGGTCTTGCTAAATTGTGCAGGCTTCCTCTGGCCTCAAATTTGCGCTCTTCCTGCCTCAGCCTCCAGAGTCACTGGGATCACAGGTGCGCACCATGGTGTCCAGCACGAGCACTTCCTAACTAAAGCTGACAAATATTCCAGCAAAACTTCATTATATACTTAGAGTCTGTAATAAAGAGATTAACAACCAAAATCTAACCTTTGTTGCCAACGAAGATATATCCATCAAAACGATCTCTGAACGCAAGGATATCATCAGGATTCCTAAAATTAATGTATGCTCTTGAGTACAGATGAGGATAAAGACTGAAATACAAGATAATAGTGAAAATGGTTAATAAAAACATAAGAAGAATCAAAAAAAAAAAATAAGGGTCCCTTAATTTTTCCTTTTTTTTTTTTCTTTTTTGGATAAAACAAATTACTTCAGATAAAGCCTTTATGCCAGTGAATCATCTCTCAGTTAATTATAACAATTTGGATATTCTTTAACAAAAAAGAAGAAAAAAAGGAAGGAAGGAAGGAAGGAGGAAAGAAAGAAAGAGAAAGGAAAGAAGGAAGGAAGGAGAAAATAATCACAAACATATCAACTCTTTTTTTTTTTTTTTTTGCGGTACTAGGGGTTGAACCCGGGGTCTCATGCTTGCATGCTCTGCAAGTGATGTACCACTGAGCGGTACTCCCAGTCCATTTCTTTACTTTCTGAGACGGGTTTCGCTAAATTACGCAGACTATCTCTGGTATCGAACTTGTGATCCTCCTGCCTCTGCCTCCCAAGGAGCTAGGATTATAGGTGTGCACCACCGTGCCCAGCTAAGAAATCAACTTTGACTGAGGTGTTTTTATTGACCTAGAGGAGACAATTTAGGGTCCACTGTACAGAGTCAGGGTTAAAACACTGAAACGTAGAGGTTAAAAAGCAAAGGCAAGGTTATTCAAAGGTCATTCCTGATGCATCAGGACAAGAATAGGGCCATTCTTGACTCACTTGTGGTGTCACACTGACAGACTCTTTTCTGATTCGTCTACCACTTTCTTGTGCTTTAGTTCTTACTGTAGCAGGTGGCGTGAGATCTACAGGAAGATCTAAGCCCCCCTCCTCTATCTCACAGCCATCAATTCCCCTCTCAACCTCACCTCACAGATGAGAACACTGAGGCTCAGAGAAATTTGGTACTTGCTGAGGGTGCCATTACCTAAAAGGTGGGGCTTGAATCCCACCCTGAGTCACTCCCCGCCCAATGCCTGCCCTCTTTTCAATGGCCCAGTTTCTCTAACCCTTAGTTATCTGAAAGCCACCTGTATTTTAAACTACACTTGTATTTGACTATTATATTTCTTTAAGTTGTTGTTGTTGTTGTTGGGTGCTGTTGAGTCGGTATCCAACTCATAGTGACCCTCATAGGGTTTTTGATGGCTGTTTCGGGATTGCCTTGGGAGTAGATTGCCAGGTCCTTCTCCTATTTTTGCGGTGCTGGGAATTGAACTTGAGACCTCAGAGACTGCAGCGCAGTGCTCTACCAACTGAGTTAAATCCCAGCCCATTTCTCTGAGCAGACATTTGTTTTACTGACATAGTTATTCCAAAGGAAAGTATAAAACTGCCAAAAATGAAAAATCATACATGGAAATAGAAGCTAAATCCTGTGAAAGTCAACGAATTGTAGCTATGCTGTCCTTACTGCAGAGGAAGCTCTGTGCTCTCCCTACAGATGGGGAGGGTCTGACCTGGGGCGGAGCTGAGGAGTGCGGCGGGCTGCAGCTCCAGGTCTGGGGGTTCGTCACCAGCTCTTTGTTAGTGAAGGTCTGCCAAGGTGGCACACAGCTTGCTGCACCCTGGCTCCCCTCATCCAACCTACTTTAATCCTCTAAGACCAGGAACAAGACAAAGGTGTCCACTGTCTCCACTGCTATTCAATGTAGTAACTGAACTATATTAGCCACAGCAATTAAGACAAGAAAAAGAAATAAAAGGGATCCAAACAGGAAAAGAAGTCAAATTATCCCTATTTACAGACAATATGATCCTAAACTGAAAAGGCCCTAAAGACTTCACCAGAGCTGATAAAACATTTTCAATAAAGAAACAGGATACAAAATCAACATATATAAATCAATAGCTTTTCTGTATACCAATAACAAGCAGGAAGAGAAAGATACCAGGAAAATAATTCCATTCACAATAGCTTCAAAACAAAATGCCTGGGAATAAATCTAACCAAGGAGGTAAAACACTTCTACAATGAAAACTTGAAAAGTAAAAAAAGAAATTGAAGAAGACAGCAGAAGGTGGAAAAACCTCCTATGCTCATGGATTGGAAAAATAAATATTGTGAAAATGGCTATCTTACCGAAAGCAATCTACAGACTTAATGCAGTCACCATCAAAAATCCCATGATATTCTTCACAGAAATAGAGAAAACAATCCTAAACTTCATATGGAAGCACAAAAGACCATGAACTGCTAAAGCAATGCTGAACAGAAAGAACAACGCCAGGAGCATCACAATTCCTGATTTCAAGTTATTATGCTACAAACCCATAGTACCAAAAACTGCATGGTACTGGCACAAAGACAGACATGTAGACTAACGAAATAGAATCGAAGATCCAGAAAGAAATCCATGCAGCTACAGCCACCTGATAGTCGACAAAGGTGCCAAAAATACAAAATTGGAGAAAAGACACCCACTTCAACAAGTCATGCTGAAAAACTGGATATCCTCATGTAGAAGATGGAAACTAGATCCCTCTCTCTCATCCTGTACAAAAATAAGTTCAAAATGGATCAAAGACCTTAACATAAAACCTGAAACTTTGAAACTGCTAGAGGAAAACACTTCAAGACATAGGCATAGCCAAGGACTTTCTGAACAGGACCCCAACAGAACAGGAAACGAGAGCAAGAATTGACAAGTAGGATTGCCTAAAATGAAAAAGCTTTTGTGTAGCAAAGGACACAATTATCAGAGTGAAGGGACAGACTACAGCATGGGAGAAAATCTTTGCCAGCTATTTCTAGAGCTCAAAAACCTAAACACCAAAAAAGCAAAGTATTCAACCAAAGAAATGGGCAAAAGACCTGACCAGAGACTTCTCAAAACAAGAAATATAAATGGCCAACAATCCTATGAAAAAATATTCAACATCCTTAGCCATCAGGGAAATGCAAATCACAACTACATTGAAATACCATTATGGCCACTAGCATCAAGAAAACACACACAACCAAGGCTGGCAAGGGCGTGGGGAGAAAGGAACCCTATTACACTGCTGATGAGAATACAGACTGGCGCAACCACTATGGAAATCAGTTTGAAGGTTCCTCAAAAAACTAAAATTAGAACTACCATATGACCCAGCTATAATATTCCTGTATGTATGTGTGTGTGTGTGTGTGTGTGTATGTATGTATGTGTGTGTGTGTATATATATATATATATATGGGCTGGGATGTAGCTCAGTTGGTAGAGCGCTGCTCTGCAGTCTCTGAGGTCCCGAGTTCAATTCCCAGCACTGCAAAAATGAGAGAAGGACCTGGCAATCCAGTCCCAAGGCAATCCCGAAACAATCAGCCATTGAAAACCCTATAAGGGTCGCTATGAGTTGGACACGACTCAATGGCACCTATCAACAACAACAACATATATATATATATATATATATATATATATGAATATAAGTCAATATACCACAGAGATACCTGCTCATCCATGTTTATTACAGCATTATTCACAAGAGTCAAGATAGGGAATCAACATGGGTGTCCATCAGAAGACAAGTGGATAAGGAAATTAGGGCATATATACACCATGGGGCTGGGATTTAGCTCAGTGGGTAGAGCGCTGCGCTGCAGTCTCTGAGGACCAGAGTTCAATTCCCAGTACCGCAAAAATGGGAGAAGGGCCTGGCAATCCACTCCCAAGGCAATCCCGAAGCACTCAGCCACTGAAAACCCTATGAGGGTCGCTATGAGTCGGATACGACTTGACGGCACCTAATAACAACAACAACAATACACCATGGAGTTTTATTCAGCCATAGAGGAAGACAAAATTATGGCGTCTGCTAGCAAATGGATGGAACCAGAGATCATTTTGAGTGAAATAAGCCAGACCTGGAAAGACAAACCTCGCCTCATATGTGCTCTGTTTTCCCTCATATGCGGATGTTAGACTTTAATATATATTTGGTATTAAAACATATTTGGGAGAAGGACCTGGCAACCCCCTCCCAAAAATCAATCCGCCATTGAAAATCCTATGAACAGCAGAGAAGCACTGACAATAGTGTTTCGCCTGTTGTACCTAAGGTCGCTATGAGTCGGCCATGAAAGTAGACGGGGCCATGTAGGAAAAGATAATGGACTAATGAAAAGGGGAAGGGGGCAAGAAGGCTCGTGGGAGAAAGCAAAGAAAATATCGCATGATCAGGATGTACACATAGACAGATACACACAAGACACGCAAGTGGAAGAGGGGAGGCTGGCGGGGCAGGAGGAGAGCGGGTCGGGAGAGGGTGAGGGGGTGAGCACGAGCAGTGTACGATGAAATGCACGCGTGGAAACGTCACACCGAGACCCATGACGGGGTACACTGCACACTAAGAATTACAATAAGGCCGCGTGTGGTTGCGCACACCTGTCATCCCAGCGGCTCGGGAGGCAGAGGCGGGAGGATCGCAAGTTGGAGATCAGAGGCAGTCTGCGTAACTTTGTTAGGTGCCATCGAGTCGTTTCCGACTCATAGCGACCCTCATAGGGTTTTCAATGGCTGACTGTTTCTGGATTGCCTTGGGAGTGGGTTGCCAGGCCCTTCTCCCATTTTTGTGGTGCTGGGAATCGAACTCGGGACCTCAGAGACTGCAGCGCACCGCTCTACCAACTGAGCCAAATCCCAGCCCCCTGCATAACTTAGTGAGACCCTGTCTCAAAAAGTAAAAACATGGTCTGGGGGCGCAGCTCAGTGGTCCAGGACTTGCAGAGCATGCGGGCGCGAGGCCCTGGGTTCAACCCCAGTACCAAAAAATAAAATAAAAGAAAAGAAAGAAAGAAAGAAAGAAAGAAAGAAAGACAGACAGACAGACAGACAGACAGACAGACTAATAAAGTAATATTGGGGGCGGGGGGGGGGAAGAGCCTCAAGGAATGAGGCCCGATGACACCGCGACGCAGGCGCGCGAGCGGCCACGGGGGCGGCGGTGCCAGACTGCGACAGCTGCCAGACAGCTGACCGGCGTCCGGCCGGCTCCGCAGGCCCCGCAAGCGCGGGCCGCCGCCGCCGCCCGCCGCCGTCCACAACCGCCTCCGGGCGCGCGAGCGCTCACCTGGGGTCGGCGGCGACCACCTCGAAGTAATCGTGCGCGGGCAGCGGGCGCAGCCGCTCCTCCAGCTGCTCCTTGGTGAGGTCCGGGGGCAGCCGCCGGAGGACCACCTGGGGCAACGGGGCCTGTCACCCTCGCCCGCCCCGCCGCGCCCACGGACCTGAGGCTGCTGCGGCTCCCTCGCGCCGAGCCCGCCTCCGAGCCGCAGCCCGCACAGGCTCAGGAGACTACGCAGCCCCGACCACGCCCCCTCGCTGCCACGCCCCTGACTGCCACGCCCCCCGCTGCCACGCCCCCTGACTGCCACGCCCCCGGGAAGCCGCGCCCCCGGGCTGCCACGCCCTTAGCGTGCTCCCTAGTCTCGCGATGCTTCCCGGCCCCGCCCCCACCTTGCTCAGCATCGTCCTCTTCTCCTCGCAAGGGTTTCCGGCCCCGCCCCCCTGGCCGGCGGACAAGGCTGGTGGCGCCTCAGGCTCCGGCCGTGGCGACTCACGGCGGTACTGGACCTCCGCGGTCGACAGCTTCTCCTCGCTTGGGTCCCGTGCAGCAATGGCTGCGATCGGGCCTCCGCCCCCGTCCCGCTCGGAGCGCATCCCGAATCCGCTGCAGCCGCCCGCTCAAGGACGAAGTGTCGCGAGAACTCGGCCGCCCCGCCTCCAGCCCCTCCCAGTGGGCCCGCGGCCGGGTTGGTGGCCTGGATGCGAAGCGCCAGGTGAGCTCCACGCGGGGCGCGGAGGTCCCCAGGCTCCCCCGAGGCCACCGTCCAGCAGCCCCTGCACGCGGCCGTGACCCCGTGCACACGTGTGCCGAACGCGGCGCTCGCTGCCACCACTTCTCCGAGGAGCCCTGAACCTTTCGTTCCAGAACAGCGAAGACAGCAGAGGAGACCGGTGGCTGTAAAAACGCCCTCGCAGAGAAAGGCCGCGCCCGGGCGCGCGTCACCGGGACTGACACGGGCAGCTCTTGGGTCCTGCAGTGACACGTGTTTCCTTTTTGTTTATTTTTTAACCCATGGTGGCAGTGCTTCTCGTCGGTAGCACCTTTCTCCCAAGAACCTTAAGCACAAACAAGAGGGGACTTGAGAACGCTTAGGGCGGTATTCTCAGATCTAACGTGCAGGCTTTCTAGTTTTAAGGGATGCAGAGTCAGACGCGGGTTAGCATCGCTTTGCGGACTGGATTTGCGGTCGAGAGCTCAATCCAATCCGCACGCGATGCTAACCCGCATCTGATTTCCTAGCCTCTAAAATTGTTGAAGGGCTGGGGTTTAGCTCAGTTGGTAGAGCGCTGCTCTGCACTGAGGACCCGTGTTCCACCCCCAGCACCATAAAATCGGGAAAAGGGCGCCGCTCTGCAGTCTCTGAGCTCGTGAGTTTGATTCCTAGTACTGCCAAAATGGGAGGACATGACAATGCACTCCCGAGGCGATCCCAAAGAGTTGACTATGGGTCGGACCCGACTCCACGGTACCTAACAACAAGGAGTGTAGGTTCATCTGCTCCTCTTGGAAGAGTTAAGAGACCTTCTGGGACCAAACACTTGGTAAACAATGCATTGAAGGGTAGGAATTTAGCTCAGTCGGTAGAGTGCAATCTAGCCATCCTTGCTTCCAAGGAGCATTCTGGTTGCACTTCTAAGACAGATTTCTTGGTTCTTCTTGCAGTCCATGGTATATTCAATATCTGTCTCTAGCACCACAATTCAAAAGCATCAGTTGTTCTCCTGTTTCCCTTATTCAATGTCCAGCTTTCACACCACATGATACGAATGGAAATGCCACGGGCAGCATGAGTCAGGTGCTCGTTCATCCTTAATGTGACCTCTTTACCTTTCAATACTTTAGAGGTCTTTTGCCACAGCTTTTTCCAATGCAATGCATCTTTTGATTTCTTGACTGCTGCTTCCATGGGTGTTGATTGTAGAACCAAGAAAGCAAAACTTTGGACAATCTCAATCTTTTCTCCATTTATCATAAAGTTGCTCAATGACCCAGTTGTAAGGATTTTTGTTTTGTTGATGTTGAGGCCCGATCCATACTGAAGGCTGTGTTGTTTGATCTTCATCAGTAAATGTTTCAAGTACTTTTAGCAAGCAGAGTAGTGTCATCTGCATAACTCAGGTTATTAATGAGTCTTCCTCCAAACAAGATGCAGTGTTCTTCCTAAAATCCAGGTTCTTGGAGTATTTGCTTAGCATAGACAGTGAAGAGGCACAGTAAAAGGATACAGCCCTGACGCACACCTTTTTCGACTTTAAACCAGGCAATGTTTTCTTGTTCTGTTTGAATGCCGGCTTCATGGTCCACGTACAGATTCCTCAGAGGTACAATTAAGTACTCAGGTATTCTCATTCTTCATAATGTTATCCACTATTTATTATGGTACACACAGTCAAATACTTTGCATAGTCAATAAAACATAGACAGACATCTTTCTGGTACTCTCTGCTTTTGGCTGATATCAATGTGACATCAGCAATAATGTCCCTGGTTCCATACCCTCTTCTGAATCCAGCTCGATTTTCCCGCGGTTCCCTGTCTAGATATTGCTGCAGTCGCTTCTGAGTCATCTTTAGTAAAATTTTATTTGCGCATGGTATTAATGATATTGTTCGATAGTTTCCACATTCAGTTGGATCCCCTTTCTTGGGAATAGGCACAAATTTGGATTTCTTCCAGTCAGTTGGCCAGGTAGCTGTTTTCTAGATCCCTTGGCGCAAACAAGTGAGCACCTCCAGTGCTCCATCTGTTCGTTGAAACATCTCTATTGGTAGTCCATAGATTCCTACAGCCTTGTGTTTTACCAATTCCGTTACGGCAGCTTCCACTCTGTCCTTCAGTACAGTCACTTCCTGATCATATATAACCTCTTGAAATGGTTGGTCATCCAACAGTTCTTTTTGTTGTAACAACTGTGTATTCCTTCCATCTTCGTTTGATGTTTCCTGCCTCATTTAATATTTTTCCTGTAGTGTTCGTCACTATTGCCACTGGAGGCTTGATTTTTTTCTTCAGTTCTTCCAGCTTGGAAAAACAGAGCATCTTCTTCCCTCTAGGTTTTCTCCTAGTTTTCTATCTCCAGCTCTTTGCACGTCATTGTAATATTTGATTTTGTGCCCTCAAACTGCCCTTTGAAATCTTCTGTTTAGTTTTTTAACTTCATCATGTCTTCCTTTTAGCTACTTGTCTTTCAAGGGCAAGTTTCAGGGTCTCTTTTGGCATGTAATTTGATCCTTTTTTTTTTCTTTTTAATAACCTTTTGCTTTCCTCACATATGAACTCTTTGATGTTACGCCACAACTAATCTGATCTACCATTAATGTCTAATGTATCAAACCTGTTCTTGAGGTGGTCTCTGAACTAAGGTGGGATATACTCAAAGTCATACCTCAGTTTTTGTACACTTGTTCTAATTTTCTTCAGTTTCAGTTTAAACCTACATATGAATAGTTGATAGTCTGATCCACAATCAGCACCTGGTCTAGTTCTGGCTTTTAATATTGAGCTTTTCCTTTGTCTCTTTCCACAAATGTAGTCAGTTTGGTTCTTATATGTTCCATCTGGTGAATTCCATGTGTATGTTGTTGCTGCTGCTGTTAGGTGCCATTGAGTCGGTGTCTGACTCATAGCAACCCTATGTATAACAGGGGAAACACTATTGTCAGTGTTTCTCTGCTATTCATAGGGTTTTCAATGGCAGATTGATTTTTGGGAGGGGGTTGCCGGGTCCTTCTCCCAAGCCTATAGTACCTGGGCTTCCCAGGCGTTCTCCCATCCAAGTACTAACCCGGCCTGACCCTGCTAAGCTGCAGAGATCTGACAGAATTGGAATCCACAGTGCTACGGCTCCAGGCTCCATGTGTATAGTTGCTGTTTATGCTGGTGAAAAAAATGTATTTGCGATGAAAAGGTCATTGGTCTGACAAAATTCTATCATGCGACTTCCAGCATTGTTTCTGTCACCAATGTCATATTTCCCAGCTACTGAGCCGCCTTCTTTGTTCCCAACTTTTGCATTCCAGTCACCAGAAATTATCAGTACATCCTGATTTCATCATATTCAGTCTATTTCAGATTGCAGAAGCTGGTAAAAATCTTCCCTATCTGCATTTGTGGCTTGAGTGGTGGGTGTGCAAATTTGAATGATAGTTATGTTAACTGGCCTTCCATGTAGGGGTATGGATATTATTCTATCATTGACAGCATTGTACTTCAGGACAGATCTTGAGATGTCTTTTTTGATGATGAATGCCACCTCATTTCTCTTTAATCTCTCATTCCAGGCATAGTAGACCATATGCTTATATGGTTCAAAATGGCCCATTCCAGTCCTTTTTAGCTTACTGATGCCTAGAATGTTGATGTTTATGTGCTCCATTTCCATTTTGACAATTTATAATTTTCCTAGATTCATACTGTGTACATTCCATCTTCCAATTACTAATGGGTGTTTACAGTTGTTTCTCATTTTGAATCATGCCACATCAGCAAATGGAGGTCCATGGGGCTTTTCTCCATTTCCATTATTAAGGTAGACTCTACTTTTAGGAGGCAGCTCTTCCCCAGTAGTCTTTTGAATGCCTTCCAACCTGGAGGTCTTTTTCTGGCACTATATATGACAGTGTTTCTCTGTTATTCATAGGGTTTTCAATCCTTGATTGTTTTAGGAGTGGGCTGGAAGCTCATCTGAAACCTGCTCACCATGGGTGACCCTTCTAGTATCTGTACTACTGGTAGCATAGCATTCAGTATCATGGCAACATGCAGGCCCCCACAGTACAGACGACTGGCAGACATGGGGGGAATTTCAAGATATAGTCAATGAAATACACTTTAAAATAGCTTATGATTTTACATTAAGAAGTGTAACAAACAATCTGGCTTCTTTCATACTACCCTGTTTGTTCAGATGTTTTCATTTTAAACAGGCACAGAACCTTACAGCTTAAATGAAGCAGTAAAAACCTACAAATGTGAGAGTGAATATAACTTTACTTTTATCTAACTGAACACTTCTTCCATGCATGTATGTTATCCTGTGGCTATATTTCATTGAGTAATTCATATCTAACTAGTAAATGACAGTGACTTGAAGATGGTGACCATTGTAATCCCAGTTTTTCCTGTGAAGATGATGGTACAGCTACTTTAAAGCCGTCTAGGACACCGTTTTAGGACACTGCATCATTATGAGATGCTGGAGAACTGCATAGTAACTGTAAAAACACTTGCAGGACAATCACCTTTCCTTTATACTCTGAAGCCTAAGCACTGGTGTTAACACTGCTGCTGTTCTGAATAAAAAGCTTAGTTGAGTGTCAGAAGCTTTGCCTTTTAGGTCTTAGGGCACTGGATTTCATAATGGCTCACTATTCAACATTCACTTACCCAGTAACCTACAAAACTGAAAGAGGTCACCAATGAGAAAACTGAAAGGAAAAATCTTTTGCTCTGGTAGGCAAAATAAATGTGAGAAAACTCAGGACTTTATTAGGAGAATATTTCCATTTTAGTTTTTTTTTTTTTTTTTTTTAATTTAAGTTTTGGGTTGGGCACGGTGGCGCACACCTGTAATCCCAGCGACTCGAGAGGCAGAGGCAGGAGGATTGCAAGTTCAAGACAAGAGGCAGTCTGCGTAATTTAGTGAGACCCTGTCTCAAAAAGTAAAAAAAAAATGGGCTGGGGGCGCAGCTCAGTGTTCCAGCACTTGCAAAGCATGCAAGTGCAAGGCTCTGGATTCAACCCCCAGTCCCACAAAAAAAAAAAAAAATTCAATCATTTCATTTTTTAGTCCCAGCTAAAGAGACAAACCATAACAATCAGCACATATGATGCCTGAGAGAACAGACAGAAAAACCATGAAAAGGGAAAAATGAAGACTCAAAACTGCACTAGTCTAAGTATCAGCAGCATCGTGCCACTAGTGATCTCTATGTGTGCTACTCCATGACTCCTCATGCAGGAGATGACACTCACCAGGATGAGCTGGCAAGGGACGGGACTGCAAGGTGCCCTGGACACATCTCGTGATGGCTGTAGCTCTTTGTCTTTGTGAGGGGCAGTGAGGCCCTACAGGGTTAGCATGTGGGGGCCCTCAAGCTTCCTGCTTAAGGAGGGAGAAATACATAGAATACATTTAAGATAAGATAAAAAGGACTGATGTTTAAGGAAGCATTTCAGTTACTAGGAAAGTTCATTTCTATAGAATACCATATTAAT
This sequence comes from Pedetes capensis, assembly GCA_007922755.1. Taxonomy (NCBI): domain Eukaryota; kingdom Metazoa; phylum Chordata; class Mammalia; order Rodentia; family Pedetidae; genus Pedetes; species Pedetes capensis. Next base: position 112,847 of record VMDO01003074.1, read on the forward strand.
GATGCTGTAATAATGACATTTTTTTCCTATGAAAAAAATAGGACAATGTATCCTCTGAAGGTAGGACTAGGAGAGTTTGAAAGAAAGAACTTTCAGCAAGGCAGTGTTGCATGTCTATAATCCCAGCTACTCAGAAAGCTGAGGCATGAGGCCCTCCAAGTTTGAGGTCAGAAGCAGCCTGTATAACTCAGCGAGACCTTGTCTCAAAATAAAAAAGGGGGAGGGATTGGCTGGGGTTTCACCTCAGTGGTAGAGCACTTGCTTAGCATGTATGAGGCCCTGGGTTTAAACCTCAAGTACTGAAACGAAAAAAACATGAGAAGAAAAGACTTTTAATGAATGAAGCACATCTGCCTGTCCCTATTAGAATGACAACAGGAGTCTGTCTATGCAGTTACCACCTGGGAATCAGAGCAAGACTCCTTGGCTAATTTAAAGAGGTTAAGAAAAAGAAAAAAAAAGCTGTCTCATAACACTTTCTTAAAATACACACTTTTAGAACTTTAAATATTTTAGCTTCTCTTTTCACAAGATAAGTCAATAACCAAATGTGTAAAACTATACACTTTATTGTTTTGACTTTTGCCAACAGGCATTTCAATCAGTTCTGCCACAGCTAATTTAACGTATGTCTACAAAAGAGAAGCCTTGATAGGAATATTAAAAATGACTTAACATTACCCATAGTCACCTGCCAATTAACACAATTCTGTTTTCAGTCTCATTACAATGAGAAAAATGTAAAAGATGCTAAAATGATGAAATAAAAACAAGCCGAGGGAGCTTAGGCTTTCGAGTGTAAAGGAAAGGTGATGTGTCCTCTCCTGCCAAGCACTCTTTGTGATACTACCCAGTTCTCCACCGTCTCACATGATGCAGTTTTCTCATAAGGTGTCTTTCTAGACAGCTGTAAAGTGGCTGTGCCATCATATTCAGGGAACCTGGGAGTGTCATGGTCACCATCTTCAGGGATATGTCACGAGTATATGAGAAGGTAGGAAAACTCAAATTCTTTATCTTCAACAGTAGGATACAGAAGTTATAGAAAACACTGGATCACATTTCTATAGCAAAATTGTAATTTGGCACTAACATCTGTTCAATTTATTTTGGCCTTTTTAAAGTCACAAGACTGTGCTTACTGGTAGGCTGCACTTGTCACCTTAAAGAGTACTATGACTTTTAAAAGTTTAAGTTTCAGCCTGGTGCTAGGGCAGCCACCTATAATCCCAGAGACTCAGGAGGCTGAGGCAGGAGGATTTTGAGTTCAAGGCCAGAGGCAGCCTGTACAACTTAGTGAGACTCTGTCCCAAAAGACAATAAAGTGGCTTGGGGTGCAGCACAGTGGTAGAATATTTGCCTAGCATGTGTGAGGCCTTGGGTTCAATCCCCTGGTACTGGGGGGGAAAAAAGTTTAATTTTGATAAGAGTATAAACAATTTTATAGAATGCTCAGCACTTATGTTAGTAATGTCAAAAGATTTAGCTATAACTTTAAAAGTCAGAGGAGTGACATCACAGAAAATGGCAGAATGGGAGACTCCAAGAGTTGGTGTCTCCACCAAAACTACCACTAAGCTGGAGACCCTACCAGCAGCAGCAACTCTGTAACTCTCCAGCTCAGATGTGGGGAGTGACAGGCTGTGGTGAGTGCCTCACCTGACACAATCCATCTTCTGCAAGAACCATGTTATGGCGTGAATATGCAATGTGCCCCACAGGCTCATCTGTTAAATGCTTGGTCTCCAGCTGATGACACTGTCTTGGGAAGCAGAGCATCACTGGAGGAAGTCGGTCAAGGGAGATGGCTTCCAAAGGCCCCTTCCTCTCTCTGCCTCCTGGCTGTCATAATGTGGGCTGTTCTGATCCCCACTGCCCTCCCTGCCATGTTGGATTGAAACCTCTGAAACCATAATCCAAAATAAATCTTTCCTTCTTTGAGTTTCTTTTCTATGGTATTTTGTCACAGCAAAAAGAAAGCTAACGCAGACCAGGTCCTACACAACTTGATGGTGTGCACCTTGGTCAGGCTGGTGGTTTCAAGGGACCAGCGCAGATGCCAGCTTTGTTTGGGACCCTCAAGCTGCAGCAGGGAGATTCACTAGCAGTGGCTGTCAAGAAATTTAGTGACAGAAACATACACACACACTCTTCTCATTTTTTTAAAAATCTAGACATTTAAGAGCCGGCCTGACCACAAAGACAATAGCATAGTAATTCAGTAACCACACCACAGGAATACAGACCTTTGCAAAAATAAATGGGAAATTCACTGTACAAATAGGTGCAGAAACAGTCCCTAAGGAGTGCAATCTTGTTTCCATAGTTATCATATTAAAATATTCAAAATGCATATTTTATAACACGAGGTTATAAAGTACACAAACTGGAAAATAGATCTAAATCATGGAAAAAAAGAATTTGATAGAAAATATCACTGAGGAAAGCCAGTTATTGGAATTCCTGGCCAAAGACACCAATCAGCTGTATTAAATGTGTTCAAAGGACTAATGGGAACACAAAGAATTCAAGGCACCAGGACAGTGATGTGTGAGGAAACAGAATGACAGTAAAGAGAAATCACTTTTCAGTTCTTGGTTCCTCTTCTTTTGGTTCCTGTATTGGAAGTGAAAAGTACAACAGCTAAAATGTAAAAATTTACTAGAGGATTCACAGAAAGAAGAACCCACAAATTTGAAGGTAGGGCAACTAAAATTATGCAGTCTGAGGAGCAGAGATGAACAAAATGAACAGAACCTGAGGGACCTGTGGGATGCCATCAACCCACCAACCTATACACTGCAGGAACCTCAAAGCAGAGGGAAAAGGGTAGAACAAATATTTGAAGAAATAACAGCTGAGAATTCCTCAAATTTAATGAAAGACATCCAAGAATCTCAACAAACTCCAAGCAGGATACGCTCTCCAGTATTTCCACAAGTGAAATAACTTAGAGTTAACTGTCACAAGCCAAAGCCAAAGTGAAAATCTTGAAAGCAGCAAGAGAAGCAGCTTGTCACACGTAAGAAATCCTCTTTAACTAAAGGCTGATTTCTCATCAGGCACCCTGGCAGTCAGAGGACATGGGGTAGCATTTAAACCACAGAATGAAGGAGAAATTAAGGCATTCTCAGATAAAGAGAAATTAGGGGGTTGTTATTGGTGGACCTGCCCTGAAAGAAATGCAAAAGGGGATGGGGCTGGCTCAGTGAAAGACTGCTTGCCTAGCACTCATGAGGCCCTGGGTTTAATCTCTAGTACCAAAGGTGGAAAGAAGAGAAATGCAAAAGGAACTCAGTATGAATGAAAGGGACCAGGCAATATCTCAAAGTTATGTGAAGACACTCGTAAAGGCAACAACACAGGTACACAAAAAAACCAGTACTAGCGTACTTTCGGGTTTAACTCTTCTTGTTTGTCTACATGAATTAAAAGGCAAGTGCATAAGACAATTATAATTGTGCTCATGGGAACGCAATATACAAAGAAATTTATCTGTGACAAAAACATATTAAAGATAGAGAAATGGAGGGGGTTAGTAGCAAAGTGTTCACATGCTACTGAAACTACCTGCAATTATTCAGATTATTATTGTTAGGTGCCGTCAAGTCGGTGTCCAACTCATAGTGACCCTATGTACAACAGACTAAACACTCTTGTCATACTTCTCTGCTACTCATAGGGTTTTCAATGGCTGATTGTTTTTTGTGAATGGATCACTGGGTCCTTCTCCCAAGCCTACAGCATCTGGTGTTCCCAGGCAGTCTCCCATCCAAGTGCTAACCTGGCATGACTCTGTGACCCTGCTTAAAGATCTGATAGGATCAGATGCCACAGCAGTATGGCTGTAGGCATTATTCAGATTAGGTTGTTCTAAGTATAAAATGTTAATTGCAACTTACAAGGTAATCACTAAGAAAAGAAAAACTAAAAGTATGCAGAAAAGAATCAAAATGGTATACAAAAATTTAGACAAGTACCAAAAAATAAAATGTAAATTAAAAAAAAAAAATAGAGGAACCACAGACATACAGAAAACAAGCAGCTTATATGGCAGAAGTCCTTCTGTTATGGTTTCCTTCTAAAACATCCCCCGGGGGTCATGTGTGAACATTTGGTCCCCAGCTGGTGGCACTGTTTTTGGAGGTTATGGTACTGGGAGGCAAGTTTTGGCTTAGCAGAAGCAAGTCACTAGGGGTAGGCCTTTGGATGTGTTTTTCCCTGGGCCCACAGGTCTCATTGCTCTCTGCTCCTAATCTGCCATGTTGTGAGGTTGTCCACCACAGGCCCCACTATGCCTACCTCAACACCATTATGGACTGATCCTCTAACCATGAGATCCCAATAAATATTTTCTCCCTTAAGTTTGCTGTAGTCAGTTTCTCTACCATAGTTACCATAGCTACACATGAGCTAACTACACTTCCCTCATCAGTAATTACTTCAAGTGCAAATGGATTGAAGTCTCTAATTAGAAGGTATAACAAATTTTTAAAAATATGATCTTTTTCTTCTTGAGATTGAACCCAGGCCTTTGTGGGTACTAGGCAAGTGAGCCACCACTGAGCTACATCCCCAGCCCATAACCCATCTTACATTGTCTAACAGAGATGTGCTTTACATAAAAAGACACATAAGTTGAAAAAAAAAAGTTAGAAAATGATAGAAAAAAATATATTCCACGTAAATAGCAACCAAGAGAGCTAGAGTGGCTATGCTACTATTAGACAAAATAGACTAACTCAAAACTGTTACAGAGACGAAGACACTATACACTGATAAAAGAGCTGACGCGTCAAGATGATACAAGGATAAACGCATGCACACCTTAACAAAAGAGCGCCAAGATACATGAAGAGAAACCTGATTAAACTGAGGGAGAACAGTTCTACAATAAGAGACCTTACTTTTGAAATAGGCAGAATAACTGCTGTTGTTGTTGTTAGGTGCCGTCGAGTCGGTATCCAACTCATAGCAACCTTCATAGGGTTTTCAATGGCTGTTTTGGGATTGCCTTGGGAGTGGGTTGCCAGGTCCTTCTCCCATTTTTGCGGTGCTGGGAATTGAACTCGGGACCTCAGAGACTGCAGTGCAGCGCTCTACCAACTGAGCTAAATCCCAGCCCCAGGGAGACCAAAAAGGAAACACAGGATCTGAAGGACACCAGAAACCAATTAGACCTGACACACACATACTGACAGTCCACAACAAAGTACAGTCCACTTGGGTGGACACAGGACATTTTCCAAAGCAGAACATCAATTAGGCCCAAGACAAGTCTTAACTGTATTGGAAAAACCAAAATCATAGGGTTCTTTCTGAACACCATGGAATGAAACCAGAATATACAGAAATTAAACAAAACACTCATGAACAGCTAATGGCTGGTAAAGAAATCACAAGGAAAATTAGAAAATACTTTGATACAAATGAAAATGAAAGCACAACATACCAAGACTTATGAGATGGGGAAAAATTGCTCAGAGAGAAATTTACAGCTGCAAATGCCTACATTCAAAAAGTTTCAACTAAGTAACTATCCACCATAAAGACCTAGAAAAAGAACAGTACACCAAATCCAAAGCTAACAGATGGCAGGCAATAACAAAGAGTGGAGATATATGAAGTAGAGAAGAGAAAAACAGAAGAAATATCAACAAAATCAAGCCTATTCTTTAAATGATCTACAAAATTGACAAATCTTACCCATATTAAAGAAAAAGGAAACTACTAAAATCATAAATGAAGAAGGGAAATTTCCACTGACTTTACAGAAATAAAAAAGGATCGTAAGAGGATACTATGCACAACTGTGCCCACAAACGGAGTAACTGTGGAAATGGACAAACTTCCAGGAACACAGACTGCCAAGACTGACTCATGAAGCAGCAGAAACCCTAGAGAAGGTGAATCAATCACCAACACATCCCAGGACCAGATGGCCTTTCAGGTGAACCCTACCACACATTTAAACAATCACTTCCAAAAATGTGAAGAGGAGGGAATGCTTCTGAACCCTATGAGGTTAGGATTACTTTGTGCTTTGGTCTGAATGTCTCCAAAATCATGTATTTGGAACTTAATCCCCAAGGCAGGTGTTAGGAGGCAGACTTTTGCCTGTGAATAAATTCGGGCCCTATAAAAGGCGTATTGGAATGGGTTTGCTCTCCGACCATCTGAAGACATAGCAAGAAGGCCCTTGTCAGATGCGAGTTGCCAGCCCCTTGATCTTGTACTTCCAGTGTCCGTAACTGTGAGGAAATGAATTTCTGTCCTTTATAAATTACTCAGTCTCAAGGTATTGTTATAGCAGCACAAAACTGACTGAAGCTCTGACACTGAAGATAAATGACAACATTCCAAGAAAAGACCAGTATTCCTTATGAGTGTAGATATAAAACCCTCATCAAAATGCTAGCAAACTCATTTTTGCAGTATATTAAAAGGACCATACACCATTATCAGCATATTAAAAAGATCACACACCATTAATAAGGGAGATTTATCTCAAGATTCAGAGTGGTTCAACCTACAAATATCAATTCACGTAATACACTACATTAATACAATGAAGAGAAAAGAACAACAATAACAACAAAAAGACATTATACAAATAAGCCAAAGATGGCTCCAATGTTGTCATGGGCTGAGACAATTAGCTCAAATCCACGAGAGCCAAATCAAAGTTTTACCCATGAAATTCCTTGAAACATAGCCCCAAACAAGTATATTTTTAACCATTTAAAGCATGCCTGCTTTGCCTACCTTGTAAAACTGCAAGCAATACTGCTAACCATGGATGAGACAAATCGCAGGGCTATCAATGACCACAAGGTGCTTGTTGAGCCACCACCAGACCTGGGCTCTCCCAAGGTCCTCCCCCAGGAATGGCCTGTCGTGTTGACCTGGGTGGTAGTCAGAGGTGAGAGACATCTGAAAGGATTCATGTTTGAGAGTCTGTCCTTCCAGTGAGTCTGCCAAAGTGCAGCCCAACGAAGCATGCTACTGCCACCTTTTGGTCATATCTGTTCCTTGATTAGTTCCCAATTCCTTGAATTCACTTGATCATAGCAACTGATCCAGAAAAAGCATTTGCCAAGATCTCCATCCTTTCATGATATAAACTCAATAAACTAAGAATACAAGAAAACTTAAACCTGGTGAAGGACGCCTACAAAACACACAGTTAAAATCATACTCTAAACACTTTCTGTCTAAGATCAGGAAGGAACAAGACAATTCTATTTAACATATTACCTGAAGTTCTAGCTAAAGTATCTGTGCAAGAAAAAGAAATATAAGGTATCCAGATAGGAAAGGAAAAAGTAAAATTACTTGTATCCCACAGATCACGAGCTCATCATGTAGAAAACCTTGAAGAATACACATAAACACACAACTGTTAGAACCAATAAACAAATTAAGGGTATAAAATCAACACACAAAAATCAGTTATTTTTGCTTATTAGAATGTATGTATAAAGGAAACTAAGAAAACAATCTCATTCACAGTATCATCCAAAAATAATGTAGGAATAAATGTAAAGGCTAAAGATACATACGCCAAAAACCACGAAATACTGCTGAAAGAAATTAAAGATGACCTAAATAACTGGAAGGGCTGGGATTTAGCTCAGTTGGTAGAGTGCTGCACTGCATGCAGTCTCTGAGGTCCCGAGTTTAATTCCCAGCACCGCAAAAATGGGAGAAGGACCTGGCAACCCACTCCCAAGGCAATCCCGAAACAGCCATTGAAAACCCTATGAGGGTTGCTATAAGTCAGATACCGACTCGACGGCACCTAGCATAAATAACTGGAAAGTGAGTTCATGTCCTCTGTATTAGCTCAGTTGGTAGGGCGCAGCTCTGCAGTCTCTGAGGTCCCGAATTCAATTCCCAGCACCACAAAAATGGGAGAAAGACCTGGCCACTCCCGAGGCAATCTTGAAACAATCAGCCACTGAAAACCCTGTAAGTGTCGCTGAGTCAGACATGACTGGACGGCACCCAACAACAAATAACTGGAAAGACATCCTCCAAATGTGCACTAAAGACAATACTATTAAGAAAACAATACTACCCAAAGTGACACACAGTTTCAATGCAACTTCTATGAAAATATTAGTGGCATTTTTTATTTTTCAAAAATGGAGAGGGGAGAAAGAAAAACAAGAGAAAAGAAAGGAAAGGAAAGGAAAAGAAAAGAAAAAAATGAAGAAAGAAAGATACCAACGTAAAATTCATGTGGAAATTCAAGGGACCGGTAATAGCCCAAACAATGTTGAAAAAGAACAAAGCTGGAGGGCTCACTTTTCAATTTCAAAACGTACTACAAAGCTAAAATAAACAGAACAGTATGGTATTGGCATAGGATAGTCATGTACACCAACAGGACATAATTCAGAGCACAGAAGGTACTCTCAAGTGTGTGGTCAGCTGACTTTAACAAGGGGTTACTATTCAATGGAGGGAAGAGTCTCTTCAACAAATGGCTCTGGGAAAACCAGACATAGAACATCCCTCTCTCCCACTCTGCCTCAGTATCCCCTAGTTAACATCCTGCATGCACATCATATACATTTTACTATAATAAACAGAAAAACAAAACAAATGTATGGGCGCATGTCAAAGGGACACAACTCAGGAGCAAAAGTGAACAAGCTCCCAAAGGCCAAAGTTAAAACAATTTAAGCCACAAAATAAGTAACACTGTGTAGGTTTATAACTCAAAATATGAAATAAGTACCCATGAGTCCATACCGATAAGTGATTGAATACATAAATAAATGGGATGAAACAGACCTTTAAGGAGAAATTTGTATGAGCTGGGCATGGTAGCACATACCAGTAATCCCAGCACTTGGAGATGGAGGCAGGAGGACTGCCAGTTTGAGGTCAATCTAGGCTACATGGTGAGATCCTGTCACAAAAAAAGAGAAGAAATATATGTACAGATGTTGCCCCTACAGGAGGCAGGGCTAAACCCCTTCCCCAGAGCAAGGAAAGGGAAAGACAGGTCAGTAGAACAGAAACCAGTAGACGCTGCCATGACGGCGTGCTCCCAGTCAGCATCACCATGATGAGAAAACTGGTCCAACTCTGTGGCACTTCACCCAGACTCAAAACCTAGTCCAGTCATGAGAGCCGCATAAAATAAACGCAAATTGAGGGACACTGTAAAGACTACTTGACCAGTACTCCTCCAAACTGTCATGGCCATGAAAAACAAGGAGAGTCTGAGACACTGTCTCAGGCCAGGGCATGTAGAGGGTCATTAAGGACTGGATGCAGCTTGTACCTAGGCAGAAGTGCAGTTAAGAGCGACATAACCGTGTTCATCTCTTAAACATGACACACATCACACAGTAATTGTTGTTGTTGTTGTTAGGTGCCGTCGAGTGGGTATCCAACTCATAGCGACCCTCTGTACAATAGGCGAAACACTACTGTCAGTGTTTCTCTGCTGTTCATAGGGTTTTCAATGGCAGATTGATTTTTGGGAGGGGGTTGCCAGGTCCTTCTCCCAAGCCTACAGCTCTGGTGTTCCCAGGCAGTCTCCCATCCAGGTACTAACCAGGCCCGACCCTGCTTAGCTTCCAAGATCTGACGGGATCGGATGCCACAGGGCTACGGCTGCAGGCCCCGCAGCAATGGTAAGATATTAATAGGAGACACTGGGTAAGGGAGATTCAGAAGCTCCCCGCCACCTTGGCAACTTCTCTGTAAATCTAAAATCATTACAAAACTGAAGTTTATTGAAAAAGAATAAAGACAGAATGGGTGGTTTACCTTCTTTATTCCATTACGTACAACTATTTTGTAGGTTCAGAGAATCAGAAAACATCTGCTGCAAAGGTGTGCTATCCATCTCTTAAGGCAGGCCACTGGTCCTAAATGTAGAGATTCAGTTTGGATTCACATTAGAAGTGGGAAATTCTTAAGATGTGGCAAGGCTGTGAGGGAATACTGACCTACACCAGCACGCGCGGGCCCTGGACCGCTGTCTGGAGTCACGTGCTGTGGTCTGACATAGATGTCTCTAACATCATGTCACTTTCATTCATTTCAATTTCAAAGGTTTCTTCCAAAGGTCTGGAATCTGGAGTTTTCCTCGTGTTTTCCAGTGGCACAAGCCCCGTTTCTTCTGCAGTCTGTTTTTCTACTTCAAATTCCCTGAAATCCCACGGAGGTGAAATAATGTTTTTTAGTGTCTTCATTGTATGCACATCAAAGTCATAACATTTTAATTTGTCTTTAATGTCTGCTCCTAAAAAAAAAAACCATAAATTAGAATAAAATAAGAAATTTCACCATCGATCTGACACCCCATTGTTATACCACTACCTCTACCACGTAGGTCACACTGTTCTATTAGGAGCCTAAGTATAGATCAGAAGTGTAAATGCCAATCTTTTCCTTCCTCTTTTTCTTTCACTTCCACCATCTTCAAGGGGATGCTGGGAATACTTTTGGAAGCATATGCAGCATGGCTCCCAAGTGGTTCCACAGCCACCCTTTCCCAAAGCCCCTGGGGGGCAACCTTTCTTCTGCTGTTACACACAAGAATGGTCCGTGGAATGTCTGTTGGGTATAGTTACCAATGTACTTGGAAGCTACAATACAGGAAATACATTTTCCACATATCAAAACCTTAATGAGTATTTGGGTAGACCTGAGTAGATACACTAGGTTCAATAATTTCTGCTATAACTGACAGCTTTACACAGTTCAAATTAATAGCTTTCAGGATTAGGTACTCTGGCGGATGAAATGCAAATCTCCTGAAAAAAACAGCAAGCAATGAAGGGTAACTTGGAAACCTCTATGGTGGGCAAAGTCGGCCTCACATCTGAGCCCCAGGACTCCCCCTTGATAAATGAGGAACTCATGATCGTTAATCCTGATTATCAATTTGACTGGCTTGAGAACCACATAGGAAGTTAGTAAAGCACACCTCTGGACATGTGTGTGAAGGCATTTCCAGAAGGACTAACTGAAGGGGGAATCCCGCCGTGCTGAATGTGGGCACCATCCCATAGGTTGGGGGTCTAGGTAATACAAGAGGAAAAGGAGAGCCAAGGAGCTCACGCTCTTCATTCTCTCTCCTCTCCCTCCTCCTCCCTCCTTCCTGGCCGCCATGATGTGAGCTGCTCGACCCACCATACCCTCCACTGCCATGATGGGTTGACAACTCTGAAGCCATGGGCCAAGGTCTTTTCTCTCGCACGTTGCTTCTGTCAGGTATTTTGTCTTAGAAATTAAAAGTCAGACCGACACAGAGGCTGAGGCTCACACTTGCCCTCCAAGTACAAGGGCTGCGGAGGGGCAGAGCTAAGGCTTCAGCCCAGGTCTTCATGATGCCAGAGCTTTCTTCAAACTATTTTAAAGAACTGAGCTATAACATAAGCAGAGAAGTGTACCTCCCTTCGGTGCACAGAGATGAATTCTTGTACATGTGGATTCCACATTACCACTGCCTGCTCATAAAGCTACCCCTGCCCCTTCCTGGCCTATACTCTGGGCTTTCCCAAGCCAAGGGTTGTCACTGCTCTGACTCTCCCATCACCACCACTTAGTCTTGCTTATTACTAGTTATCATGGCAAGATCAGTACACACGCCCTGCTGGTCTATGGAGTTTCTCTATGTTGCTACAGGACTCTATTTAGTCTGTTTAATCATGAGCCACTCCATCCACTATCTGAACACACTACAACTTGTTTCTCCACTCACTCTATCAGACTAATGAGTCCTCTCCAGGTAGGTGCGATCATGAGTAGAGCTGCAATGAGTAGCCCTGCATGTGACTCTGGTTGATGTCCCTGTGTCTGTGGGACTCATTCCTGGGAGCAGAGCCACTGCATCCTAAAAGCTGTCTGGTTGCTTGTGACCTCCATTCCTCTTGAGGCAGCACAATCCCCAGCATCCTTGCCCTGGACACCCCTGTCCCATGGTGGTGCTGGTGATGTTAGGTGCTGTTGGGTCAGGTCCGACTTACAGCAAGCCTATGTGCAACAGAATGAAACACTACCTGACACTGTGGCATGCCTGGCACATTGTTAGTGCTACTCGGCTATTCATAGGGTTTTTGATGGCTGTTTTGGGAGTGGGCTATCAGGTCCTTCTCCCAAGCCTATAGCCCCTGGTATTCCCAAGCTGTCTCCGGTCCAAGCACTAACCAGGCCCAACCCTGCTTGGCTTTAGAGATCTGAAGAGATCAGACTCCAGGGTGGTATGGCTGTAGACCTTTCCCATGGTGGTGGTGCGGTGCTAGGTGCCATTGAGTCAGGTCTGACTCATAGCAACCCTCATAGGGTTTTTCGATGGCTCTTTTGGGGAGTAGGCTGCCAAGTCCTTCTCCCATTTTTGTGGTGTTGAGGATTGAATCCAGGACCTCAGAGAGTGCAGAGCAGCACTCTAGCAACTGAGCTAAACCCCAGCCCTCTCCCATGGTAACTAATCTTTTTTTTTTTTTTTTTTTTTCTTTGCGGTACTGGGGGTTGAACCCAGGGTCTCACGCCTGCACGCTTTGCAAATGCTGGACCACTGAGCTGTGCCCCTAGCCCATTTTTTTTTACTTTTTGAGAAAGGGTCTTGCTAAGTTACACAGATTGCCTCTGGTTTCGAACTTGCGATCCTCCTGCCTCTGCCTCCCAAGGCACTGGGATTACAAGTGTGCGCCACCACGCCTGGTGCCCATGGTAACTAATCTTAACTGTGTGACTTGTTTTGATGAACAGAATATGACTGACATTATGTTATGCAACTTCCAACTTCTAAGAGGTCTTGAAGCTTTGGTTCTTGTCCTTTAGGCCCCTGAGTCCGCTGTACTATGAACAAGCCTGGGGTGAAAACCCCATAAAGAGAGTCCCAGCCATCTCCGCTGAGGCCCCCCAACCATTATGAGCCCGTCACAGACCATCAACCCAGCACGCAACTGCCAACCATAGCCACAAGTGAACCTGGAGACTGAAAGAAGAGCACTTGAGTGACTAAAGAGAGTATGTCATTGTTAGTTAAAGCCAGCACATTCTAAAGTGGCTTGTTACATAGCTAAAGGTAACTGATACATTCAGGAACATGCTGAACAGATTTCCAAAGGTTTCACTCACTTATAACCACTGATGATCCAATTTTACCCACTTATAACCACTGATGATCCATTACACAGGAGTTCCAGTCACTCCGTATCTTCACCAATGCTAGATCTTGTCATATTTGATTTTAGTCATCATAGAGGGTGTGCAGTGGTCTCTCACTTTGATGCTAACTCCTGTCCCAGGTGAAGTGATGGTGCTGTACCCCTTCAAGTGCTTGCCCATTTTTGACACATTTTTTGTTTCACAACTTACAAAATATTTTGTGTTCCAGACATGAGTGCTATGATGCACTGTATGTTACAAATCACCTCTCCTAATCAGTGGCACATCTTTCACTTGTGTAATGGTATTTTAGGTAAAGGAAGTTCTTCGATTTTATTAAAGCTCAAATTTATCATTTTTTCCTCTTCTGTTTCATGTCCTCCTAAAAATAAAAGACTTCATCTATCTCAAGGTCCACATCTCAAGATTTAACCTCAATGTGTTCTCATCACACCTGTACCTAAAAGAGTTCCTAAGTACAGAAAGTCCGTGCAAACTTACCCTATTACTTGCTTCTCATTATAAAAATAATACAAAAGATTACATATTACTGTTAAGTGAATGCAAGGCATCCTGATATTCCACTGAAATGTAAATATTGTTATTACACTGTGTCTGTATTATAAAATAAAAAGGCCGGAACCCTTTGTTTATTATTAAAATGTCTCTAAGTTTTCTTCTTCTACTGTGCATTCAGACCTAATCTTCTGTAACCACATTTCATACATTCTATAATGGTGTTCCGTGCACAATGCATACTCAAATTGAGGTGAGTCACTAATTCCCCATTGCAGTGTTCCAACAAATTAAATGGGGTTTCCTGATATCAATGGAGTTAGAATGGTAGAATGATAAACACAGACCTTGGATAAAAATTAAAGAACCCTAAATAGAGATATACAAAAATCTTAGAAATGGAATATGATACCAGTAAGAGCAGTTATGATCTTACCGATATAAGCTTCAGAATCACCAATGTACATTTCGATGCAATGACCAAGCATTGTGACAGAAAACGTGTCATCTCGTCTAAGACCAAGGGCCTGCCAAGAAAGAATCAGGATGGTTAATAAAATGCAATCCTTTCTCTTTTGTTTAAAAATACTCCCACACAGACTCAGTCCAACATGATCCAGGGAATCCAGGGTAGGGTGGCGGGGTATTTGGTGAGGACATGGCTATAAGACTGGGCACAAGCTGATGACTGCTGAGGCTGGGCGAGGTCAGAGGTTTTTCACACTACTCCATTCTTACATGAAAGTCTAGCCCTGAGATTAAAATGCCATGTCTCCAAAGAGTCCTCTGAGCCTTCTGCGTTAGTAAGATCACAAAAGAGAGGAAAGGTATATAATATACCCAAATAAACATATTTGAGAGATTATATAATACCAGAAAATGTGCTTAGTCCAAACTTCTAACTAGCTGTTTACTGGACAGCCACAGGGGCCACTTCAGGCCCCCATGTGGCCTGAGCATCTCTAATTAACCTTTGAATATCAGCTATGAGCCCATTACCGATGATTTATCTTTGAAACATTACACTGCCTCATTTTCTCTCTCTCTCCAAATACCATTAGCTAATTGATTCTAATGCTGACATTTTGTCAAATTTGACATTTCCAAATCTGGGATGTTTTACAAAAGGTAGTTAGTTTCCTATGGCTGCTGTCACCAGCCACAGTTGTGACGTGCTGCCTGTGCACTGTGAACCTGATAGCAAGGTAAGACCAAAGACCATGTGAGGACCATGTGAACATGACACATGAATTGTGAGGTGGTCTGAAGTCTGCTGACACAACAGCAGGCTGAAAGGGTTTTGAGAAAGGTTTGCAGAGCAAGTGTCTGTGACTAGGAGGTAACCTAGACTCAAAAATGGGCATGTGTACTGGGAGCAGGACACCACATGTTGGGAAGAAATGGACACCACCTGGGTTGAAAACGAAAACCATTTATTTCACTTATATCTTTTTAAAAGATGTAAGTGAGTTATCCTAAAAATCTATGTCTAAGTATGTTCAAAAGAGTACTTTCTCTAAGTACAAAAAAAGATAGAAAATAATTATGTTAAAGTTTAATTGGCACAAGCGCCAAAAGAAAAACACCGTATGTTCTCACTCATGTGAGCTGAATCATACTTAAATGAAGGAAAAAATCCTACACATAAATTGCATTAATGTAAATTAATTGTGCATAAAAAGTCCACAATTAAACTTAGTGTAGAAGGGATAATATAAGGAGTAGAAAGGAGGAGGGAGGGATCTAGCAGGGGGAAGTGAAGATTGGAGAAGATGGGATAGAGAGGAAGGTCAATGAGGAGGGATGAAGGGGGAGAGGTCAAGCTTAATGTAAACAGCACAACTTCAGGAGAATCTTGGAAAAACGGGAATGTAACCCATATAAGTATCAGAGTTTAACTACATACTAACCATAAGGCTCCATAAACTTTGTGGGTCCATAAAAGTGTTGCCAGAAGTGATGTAAAGGATACATGGTGGAAAAAGCCAATGCCTCTGTATGCCATCATCATTTACTAACAATGGGAAAAAAGTTTAATTGGCAGCATATTTTTCTTTGTGGTCATAATGCTTATCTGCGGTGTCTTAGCTTTGATGAAATAAGGTACATGGGGCCTGGTGCAGTGCACACTCCTATAATCCCAGCAATTTGGGATGCAGAGGCAGATGGATCACAAGTTCAAGGCTAGCGGCAGCCTGTGTAACTTATTGAGACCCTATCTCAAGATAAAATATAAAAAAGGGGCTAGGAAGTAAAACTCAATGGAAGAATGCTTGCAAAGTATGTGTGAGGTCCACCACCTACCCCCCCGCAAAAAAAAAAAAAAAAAAAAAGAAATAAGGTGTATGGACTAAGGAAATAAGTCTCTCCTTGTGACAAATGCACATATTGTTTCTGCTCATCTAGGAAGGTGATCTAGGCAGTCAAGACCTAAGAGTCCTAGGTAGAAAGACCGGGAGCTCCCAAAGGCTCTCCCCGAGAGGGAGTATTTCTGCACTCCCTGCCTAGAGAAGACACCCAAGCCAACTGAAGGACAAGAACCACTGTGCACAGAACCAGCCTTGTGCCTGTTTTTAATTTGGTGAATACTATGCAACATACACATGTTTTTCTCTGTAAAGAAAAGAATAAAACACAAAATTTCCTAAGGAAGTTTAAAATGATCAAGAAATAAATCATTGCCTAGAAAAGATCTTTTCAAAAAAAGGACCAAATGTTAACAAAATTTAAAGTTAGGTATGAACAAAAGACATACTGTGTGGAAATAGTCCACAGCATTTTCAAAGTTGCCCATCAGACTATGGATATATCCAATGGCAGAGTAGGTGGAGGCATTCTGAGGGATCAACACCAAGGCCTGACGGTGGTAATCCAATGCTTCAGCATATTTTCTGTTAGAAGAAGATGAGAGGGGAAGAGAGGGGAACAGGAAAAAGAGAAAACAATTATTGGGTACAGTAAAAATACTAAATTTCTAAGTCTAAGATGCATACACATCTACAGAAACACGTAAGAAACTTCCCTCTGTTGGAACAGCAGTGTAAACTGGTAACTGAACCATATGACTTCTGTGGATTTTAACCCTAAAATGGTGTCAGCACCCTAGCAGCTGCAGGAACTCTGACATGGACCTGCTGTGCTCCTTTTGTTGTCTGGGGGACGCCAGCTAGAACCTTGTCCCCAAGTCCTGGCCTGACCCTCACCACACTACACCTTTTCCTAGGGTGTAACCTTTCTTCATCAGGGCGGCTGAAAACAGTCAAGTTTTGTTTCAAGGCCCAAAAGTTACTTAGAACAGCATTTCCCAAAGTTTTCTGGAACATATGCCTGGGAAATGCTATAGCTCATAATGCACAGTAAAGACTTAAATCCTACAAAAGAAAAACTTATTTTTCCCATAATGGATTTTATTTACTTTTAAGCTTTGAGACTCTTCTCTTGTATCATGTACACAGACTTAGGGGCATTCCTTGCTCTAAACCTGTTACATCTTGACTCATCTAGAGTTCTCAAGGTTTACTTTAAACAAAGAATCTGTTTTTAACTGTCATCCGTTGGTTCTACCATGAAACTTCAGGGAATAGAGTTAGAATATGGACATGGCTTTAATTAGATCCTAGTGTGCCAGTTCTTCTGAATTAATTTTGAAGACTAAAATTGTTTAATCTAAACAAAAAAACAAAAAACCCAGCTGTTATAATTCCCAATGACTCTCAAACAAAATATCAACAGACATAAATAATAAAAACAGTGATTTTGATGCTTGTGGTATCTGAACAGCCAAGTACAAGGAAGCTGGAGGATCTCATGAAATAAAATACAGAAAGGCTGTTCAAATTGCAGTAAACTTTTAGTCACAAAGTATATTGCTGAAAATGCTCTACTTCACTTACTTAAGTTTTCTGCAGACATGCCCCAAGTTGTTCAACAAAGGTTCCCATTTGTCAACTGTTACCTAAAACATAGCAACATCAAGCCCACGAGTTACACATGTCACCGTTCAGCCTGCTTTGTTCGTCCTGAATCATTTCATGTCCTGAAAGCTGCAGCTGGGATCTCCTGGTTGGGTGCTGCTGCAGCAGCAGGGCATCTGCTGGTTTATCCGCCTTTCTTCCCACTAGACGAGGCTCCCTGGGCACCCTGCTGTAACCAGCAGAATTTGGTCAAAGAGCCCCGTGTTGCCAGAGAGTTTAAATTGTGCACCTGCATCCCTGAGCTCTCTCTGAAACTCTGGGTCTTTATATCCATCTGCCCGCTAAACATTGCTACTTAGAATGTCACAAATGCTTTAAATCCAATGTGCCACACTAACGAGTCTCTTTCCAGCCATTCCAGCTCCTAGCCCTATCCTCTGAGTACCTCACCAGCCAGTCAATGGGAATAGGTCACCCTAACCCTTCTCAGACTCTCCGGGGCTTGTTCACTCTACTTCCTGGAGATAACTCTAATCCTGTAACCCTTGGCTTTCCATTAACAAACCTCTGAGCCAGGTCCCCATCTTATAAGTATGACCATGGTGTCCTCTTCTGAAACCTCTTGTCTTCCCTCTCACAGGATAAGGAGCAAAACTCTCTAACACTATTTTCAAGAGCCACACTTAACCTTCCTGCCCCATTTCTTGACAGTCTCTGAGAATCAAAACCCAAACCACACTGAATCAGGTCCCATCTTTGCACATGCCATTCTCTATACTTGAAACACACTGTTTACTTGTTTCTGTCTGGCTAACGTTGGATCACTCAGGACTGAGGTATATGATGTACTCAAAAACCTTTCTGGCCACCCTCATGTCAGGGTGAATTGACCTTCTATTCTACTTTCATTTCCTCAATCACACAGCATCAATGTCATCAATTACCTATTTGCATTTCCCAATAGATCTGAGGGCAAGAAATACGGAACTAGTTCCTGCTGCACCCAATGCCTAGTTCAGAGCCTAGACACTCATTAAACACGTCAGCTAAAAGAACCAAGAGACCCTGGCCACCTTTTGTAATGCTACTGAGACTAACTGTAGGAGCCCAGCCCATGTGGAAAAAAAAAAAAAACCCTTCAGGGATTATTCAGGTACAACTGATTCTCTTTAGCTATTCAGGCATTTGTTGCAGTTTATAACTAAAGTCAGATGGTTTTTTCCCTTCATATAACATTTAGTGGGCATTTTGACATTTCTCATACGTAAAATCATTACTTAAATTTCTGTAAGACTGCAAAGTGCCTCTGAATGAAAGAATGTAACTTCTCCATTAAGCGTGGCTCAGAGTATGATTCTCAAACCTCTCTCTGCATGAGGACCACCTGGGATCTTTCTAAAACTCCAAGGCTGATGCAGTGGACCTGAGACGCTACACCTGTTACTACCTTCCAGGTGATGTTGACGCTGCTGGGCTCGTCCCAGTTGGCAAGTCACTCAATTTTCTGTAAATTGGAATGTAGTGAGTGGCCATCCTATTTTAACAAAAACACTAGGAATATCCATAACCATTTAAGGCTTAGCTGAGGAAAAGCCCGCTTTATATACATACATGTGCAAACCCATGGAAATATAATAATATTTCTAAGTTTAGATGACAAACAGTAAGAGACTAAAGCAAGCAAAGCTGAGTCTGTGGGAACAGGCAGACCATCACCACGGGAGGCCTGTGAAGCTGCGTCTGTCACAGCAGACAGCAGTGAGCATGAAGGGAGGGAGCCCTGAGTGCATGTGCACAAGCAGGAACACAGAAACCAGGATGTGAACTCCAAACAGAATAAAACAAGACAGATACGAATTAAAGAAGCAGAAACTAGAAGGGCAGCCACACACAAACCTCCTACCTACCCAAGTTTATACCTAAAATTGTTACTATTTTAAATAATACCGGCGTATCCTGGTATAACCTCAGATCTAGGCGAACTGACCTTCTGGGTGGAGAGTTATTCATCAGCACCAATTCATGAAGTGTGTCTTTCATACACTAGAACTCAGTCAAATATTTCAAACATTGACAGGTCTAACCACATACACAGTAAAGTACAGCAACAACCTGTCTGAATTTGGGTGACACCTGGGCTGCAGAAGCGGCTCTGCTGCTAAGCTGTGTATACCCTCAGCCAGAGACCAAGACCTCTGAAGTTGTGGGGAAGCAGTGCTGCATTACATGCTGCAATGCACAGTTCCTAACAACCATCAAGAACCTCCAGCTTCAAAGAATCACAACATGCATTTGGACTGTTGCCCCATGGCACAGCTAGGCCTTCTTAGAAAGCAATCACTCAACATCTGCCCTTTACTCAGAAACAAGATCATGTTTATCACCTGGTAAAACAGACAACTGACAATCCTAACATATCGAGCTACTTGTTATCACAAATGCTAGGTCATTCTCTTCCAGGCAAGAGAGACTGTGTGAATGCATTATTTGCCACATTCAACAGTAAATATGCTCAGGGATGTATAGGTGCACACATACAGATATTACATAGAATACCTCATTCCCAATTGCTTTAATTTTTTCCAAAGCATCGAGAAACCATTTTTCTGCTGTTTTCCATCTAAAATAAAGGGAGGAAAAGGTTAGAAGTCATTCAAAATTAGCATGTATGAACATTTTTTTTTAATTGAACATTTCTTTCTAGTAGTACTAAAATGAAATGGGGTACACTACTAGAAATGAATTAAAATTTAAGTCAGATAAATGGTTAATCTTACAGCATTAACAACATGACATGTGCTCAGGAGCTGAGCAACAAAGCCAAGTCTCATGATTTGTGGTATTTAGGCGCCTATAAACATTTGGTCAGCTGGGATTTAGCTCAGTTGGTAGAGCACCGCTCAGCAGTCTCTGAGGTCCCGAGTTTAATTCCCAGCACGGCAAAAGTGGGAGAAGGACATGGCAATCCAGTCCCGAGGCAATCACTAAAAGCCCTATGAAAGTCGCTATGAGTCGGATGCGACTCAACAGCACTTAACAACAACAAACTTTTGGTCACAGTATTTTGTCAACTTATCAATGACCAGCCTTGTTTAACAAATCCTGCTGGGTCACCGATACTGAACTCAAGGCCAGTAGCACCATTATTCAGGCCAGAGTGAACCTCACCTCACACACACGTTCCCTTGTGCGGCACACCATGGCTTCTTACGCTTCACCAATAGTATTGAGTTTGGGGATTATTTTAAATGGTGAAATCACCAAAAATGCACAAAAATGTAAAACCATGGCATTAAACAGACCACAAAAAGGATACCTGCTCACAGTATGAGCTGAGTGTGGCTCTGTACAAGATCAATGGGGAAATGAGCTTCAAAGGATTCAGTCCCTCTCTACCCTGAGAATGTCCAATACTGAAAGCACCTCAAGCGTTTCTGGCGTTACAAGTTGGTATTAATGGGTAGGCCACTTCACAGACACAGAGCTTACAAATACTAAGGATGGATCATATTGTATTATGTTATTACTAGGTATTTTAAGAGCTTCAAACTTTCTTTTTTTATAAAGATCCAGATAATCCATCTTTAAGAACACAAATGTCACAAACAACACTGAAGTTCTACTGTTTTTAAATTGATGTGTAATCTCATGCAGAAGATTACAGCTATTTTTCTCTTTGAGCATGACACCAAATCACTTATTCTACACACATCCATAGATACGGAAAAGCCTCAACTGACTAGGAAACTAGGGAGTGGGTAATGCTAAGTAGTTTTTCTGTTTTACTAATAACTAAACAGAAAACATTTTTTGTTTTGAAAATTGTGGATAAACTTTCCCAATTGTGTGAATTCAACTTCTAACTGGCAGAGAAGAATTAAGAATCCTACAGTCCTCCATGCCACACTGTATCAGAATTTGTGGTGGCCCAGACCAAAGAAGGACTAAAACATGGGTTTGGTGTTCCAAGGAAACCCAAGATAAGAATTTCTATTTTCTCTATTTAACTTTCTACTTCCATCTCCTGAAATTGTTGTTGTCGTTAGGTGCTCTTGAGTCAGGTCCAACTTATAGCGACCCTATGTACAACAGAATGAAATACTTCCTGATTTTGTGCCAGGCACACAATCTTATTTACGTTTAAGCCCATTGTTGCAGACACTGTGTCAATTCATCTAGTTGAGGGTTTTCCTTTTTTTCACTGACCTGCCACTCTCCCAAACATGATGTCCCTCTCCAGGGATTGGTCCCTCCTGACTACGTGTCCAAAATATGTTAGACGAAGTCTAGCCATCCACTGAAATAGTACATTTAAAAATAAAAATCCCCTGAACGATTGCTCTGGTCAGCTGAACTCCAGTGATGGAGGCTACACTTACAAAGTGTCATTGCCAGGGCGGAGGCCTTAGTATACTTACTCTCCATTCTGAAATGCAACCACTCCGACCTCATGTATGACAAAGGGGTCTTCTGGTGCGATGCTCAGAGCTTGGCCGAAGAATCTTTCAGCCAGTTTGGAGTTATTGGTCAAACCATATTCCAATCCGATATACAACATTGGCAAGTGACACCTAAAAATATTGGAAAATTTTATATATTCAACACCAAAGACTTTATAACTCAGCAGAAATTTATCAGCTTCAGATCCTACCTGAAAAATAATTTAAACACAGCCAAAACCACAACATGAGTTGGACTCATTTTCTAACTCTTTATATACTGATATTTAATGGATGTCTAATGGGCTTCTAGCTAATAAGTTGCCACGTCACTTTCAGAATCTATCAGCAAACTAACCAATTTTTTTTTCATTATTTTACAGTAAAATAAAAACTCCTCAGAGCAGAAGGGCAGGCCCATGGTGCTGTAATCCTTTGAGGGGATTCCCCTCTCCCATCGAACCGTCTGAGCTGCCCCCACCTCTCCATCTACTCAGCACTGCATATGCTCCAAGGTAAACACTGTCATGGACCACTTCCTTTATGAAGCTGTCTGGCTTCCTGACCTGAATGTCTCTCCCTTCCATGCATTTCCATCAAAATTAGCTCCTCCTGGATCTACACTGAAGAATTCTGCATCACGTACCATGTATGAGTTCTATTTTCCGTCCTCTGAAACAATTCAATGCACAGCCAACACAAACTACTTCTCAACTGAATTTTCTTCTCTTCATACTATTGGATCCATGATTATAGTATGATCACCTTTCTTCAAAGATGATCTACAGCAGGAGTCCCAACCTCTGGGCCATGGACTGGTAGCAATCTGTGGTATGTTAGGAACTGGGCCACACAGCAAGTGAGCGTAGGAGAGCGAACAAAGCTTCACCTGTACTTACAGCCAATCTTAATTGCTTGAATCATCCCAAGACCACTTCCTCACCCCATGGAAAAATTGTCTTCCACAAAACCGGTCCCAGGTGCCAAAAAGATTGGGGACCGTTAATCTACAGTATGAATCAGTACTGACTGGTTGGCATGTGCTTTGCTTCTACCTGGTCACAGTTCAGATTAACATTTTGTCACCTGCAGAAAGGTTGCAAGGAGCCCTCTGAAAGTATTTACCCGGAGGAGTTACTTTTGGACTGGCAGAGGAAGGACCTCCAAAATATACTCCTCCATAAAAATAAGAACACTAGCGAATATTGTCAAAATCAACTTTTCTAGAACTTTGAGAGTTAACCCAGAGCTTACAGCAACCTGATGGCAAGTTCAAGAAATTATTCAACTCTGGTAAGAACAGCAAACTTGAAGTACCTTGACTGTCATGTCCCCACTCCCCTCCCCAGCATTCCACTGCCTTAAATACCAGCTTGTTCTCGCTGTTTGGTGCCATCGAGTCGGATCCAACTCATAGTGACCCTACGTACAACAGAATGAAACACTACCCAACAATGTGCTGTGCACATGGTATTTTTATGTTTGAGCCCATTGTTGCAGCAACTATGCTGCTTGTCATTTTGGGTCATGCTACTTCAGCAAATGGAGGTCCCAGGAGTTTTACTTCATTTCACCATGCCTCTTCAATATCTATGCTGAGCAAATAATCCAAGAAGCTGGACTTAATGAGGAAGAACGTGGCACCAAGACTGAAGGAAGACTCATTAACAACCTGAGTTATGCAGATGACAAAACTTTGTTAGCTAAAACTGAAGTGGATTTGAAATGAAGATCAAAGAACACAGCCTTCAGTATGGATTGCGCCTCAATATCAAGAAAACAAAAATTATTACAACAGAGTGAGCAGCTTCATGATAAATGGAGAAAAGACTGAAGTTGTCCAAGATTTTGTTTTACTTGGTTCTACAATCAACACCCACGGAGACAATAGTCAAGAAATTGTGATTTCATTGTGAAAAGCTGTAGCAAAAGGCCTCTTTAAAGTGCTGAAAAGATGTCACATTGAAGACAAAGGTGCACCTCACTTATTCTGTGGTATTTTCAGTTGCATCATAAGGTGGTGAAAGCTAGACACTGACTAAGGGAGACAGGAGAACTGATGCTTCTGAATTCTGGTGTTGGAGACGAATATTGAATATACCATAGACTGCAAAAAGAACCAACAGATCTGGCCTAGAAGAAGTGCAACCAGAGGATGGCTAGACTGCATCTTATGTATTTTGGACGTGCTGTCAGGAGGGATCCCTGGAGAAGGACACCACATTTGGGAGAGTGGCGAGTCAACCAAAAAATGAAGACTCTCAACTAGATGGAGTGACACAGTGGCTGCAACAATGGCTTTAAACAGCAAAAAGATTATGTGCCTGGCACAGAATCAGGGAGTGTTTCATTTTGTTGTACATAGGGTTGCTATGACTTCGACTGGACTCAACAGCACCTAACAACAACAATTTATCAGGCTGACAGATAAGGAAACTAGAGCTATCCTTCAGCACAATACTGGTCAAGGTCACCACACCTTGGGAGACAGAACAGAGACCTGGACTAGGAACAAGGACCATTTAGACAGATCAATAGTGGGCATACCAATGGCTCCCTGGAGGACTGAGTCTAGTAGCATGGTTAGTGCTACAGACTGAATGGTTGTGCATCCTCCTCCCAGTAAAGGTGCACGGTAAAGCCAATAACTCCCAGACTATATTTGGAGCTAGGGCTGTGAAGGGGTAAAAGGGAAAATGAGGTCATGAAGAGGGCCCTGCTCCAACAGGGCTAGAGTTCTCCTAAGAGGAAGAGACATCAGTGTGCTCTCCTTACCATGTGAGGACAGAGCAAGGAGGCTTCCATCTGCAAGCCAGGAGTGGGCTTCACCAAGAACTGAACTGGCCAGCACCTTGATCTTCAACTTCCAGCCTCCAGAACCATGAGAAAATAAATTTTGTTGTTTAAGTTACCTAGTCTGTGGTATTTTGTTATGGCAGCTCCGGCCAGCTAACAGGGGGAGCTATGTCTTTCACATTTTCATGAATGACTAGTTAGATGTAGAAGTTATACCTATCAAATTTAATATAGTTACAAAAAGCTGAGAATAAACAATAACCTGTATGAAAGCCTGAACGTCTGATGGTTTGAAAAAGTAGATTAAACTAACAAGATGAAATTCAATAGACAAAAATATATGAACCTACCCTGAATTCTACAAGCAAGCAAAGGTAGCTTTTATTGAGTACCTTCTATGTGTACATGTAACTAGTAATGAGGCCAAAGGATCAATGGGAATAATAGCAATACTCTACTCTCCATTATCAACCCTGTATATGTAATACTGACATAAACCTACAATACTGGGAAATATCGCCCTACACTATGACTAAACCACATCAGAAAACATGTGGCAACATATGACATATAACAATACTTTTTATCACAAACACTGCCATTCCTCATGAGGATGTGATGAAGGGCTTCCACGCTCCTCTCCCCTTGGCCTCATATCCCAGTTTCCTCTTATACTGGTTCAGACAAACTGCTGAGCAAACTCACGACACCAACTACTTTCCCCCTCAATTTCCATTGTCATTTTACACTCACAAGCTATTAGACAAACGTATAATGTTTTCTGTTTAGATTAACAATCAATTGGCAATAATAGTCACAACAGAAATCTCACTTCACTCTGTTAGCAAAACTCCCTTTCCTGGAGCTTTTTCAGTGTGCTCTTTCATACCCTTTCATCAGCTGCGCTGCTGTGAAGTAAGCAGCCATCGCCTGGTCATGCTCACTCTCAACTGCAAACGAGTGTCCATAGGCTATCCAGGCAGGCCCGTAGGTCTTCTCCAAGGTAGTCGCTTTGCTGAAACAAAAGCATTCATTCAAGCAGTGTGTTTATTCTTAATCTGTTATCATTCTAGATGAACTGATGGCCTCAATGAAATCATTAACAGTAACTGAATAAATGAACTGCCTACATACTAAACAGCAAGGTAACATTCACGTCAATGCATCTGCACTGAAGCCATACAAATTTTAAGGAATGTTAGGATGCAAGTCTATACCTCTTAGGTACTGTAGCTGAACCCACTAGCATCTGCATATAACTTACAAATACGACTTAGCTCAAGAGCCCACTCTGTGACCCGGAAGAACTGGTGCTGCAGCAGCCACCTGACAAAGGCCTATTCTGTGCCAGGCACCATGCTGGACTCTTGGATGCGCTGTCTCATCTTAACAACCTGCAAGGTAACCTAAAACCACAGAAGATCCTTACAGGTACCTACCTGCTCTGCCAAGAATTGTTTCATGGCCACAAGGAGTGACCCTAATCTCATGTAAATTTTTGTGTAATTTCACAACTATTTGCAAAAGTCCTAAAAGTAAATGGTTAATACCACCTCTGTAAATGAAAACCAGGCCCTTCAAACTACATTGTTCTGTTTCCTATCTATTTTTATTCATAAATAAAAGTGAAAATAACCTAAGCTCCTGGAAAGCAAGGTTTATGGCATTTTGTTTGTTTGTTTTTTCTTTTTTTGTCATCCCAATACTAGGGGCTTGAATCCAAGGGCTTGCACATACTGGGCAAGTGTTCTATCACTGAGCTGTATCCCCAGCTCCCTTTTTAATTTAATTTTATTTTTTTGAGACAGAGTCTTGCTAAACTGCACAGGCTGCCGATAGCCTTGAACTTGTGATCCTCCCACGTCGCTGGGATCACAGTCATGCACCAGGGCACCGAGCTCACTGACTTCTTTTACCTCCTCTGTGGCATCTTATCAAGTGCGAGGCACACAGATGATGCAACTGAACAGACTCTGTTGAAGAAAATACTTATTCTTTCACACTACTTTTAGAGTATTTACTACTTACTGCATTAAAACATGTGAACAAGAAATCTTTTCCCATAGGTTCATTACAGAGGGAGGAAGAAAACAAATTCATACCTGAGATATCTTCTGGCATGTTCATTTTTATGACCAACCATGAGATAGTAACATCCCACTGCAAACCAAGATACCTAAAACGTCCAATATAAGCAAAGATGCTTAAGCTTGAACTAGAATCTAAAACAGCTAGGCTATATGGAGGGTGGACCAGATGTCCCCAAGTCACATATTCTAGTCTGGATTAGAAACTTCCCAGAGAGAATCTAGCAGCTGAGGTTCTAGATGACAACAGATAGATAATACACACCTTTGCAAGGTGGCTTCCAGAGAAAACAAGGGTCCTAACACGTCTGCCTATGAGTCCCAGCTTGACCCACCTATCCTTCCTTACTCTCTGTTCAGGTTCTGACTCTGCCTTCTCTTCTCTGGTTCACACTGGGGTAGAGGCAAATTTTTGTCTTATCTGAGGGTTAAACCCTGATTCCTGGCTCTTGTCTATAAGGACACAGTTCCCAATTCTATTTTCCATTCCCAGTTCTCTTTTCTGATTCTGGCAGTTTGGAAGACATGCTGATCCAATCAGTAAACAACTCAATACAATGTTTTACACATGCCACACAAGAAGCCACCAAACAACTGTATTCCTTAGCGAGGGTTGGCAAGTGACTGACATGAACAGAAGTCTATCTTCTGCACAGCAAGTATTTTAAAACAGTAAGCATATAAAACTTTTATCATCAGAAAAAACAGGTTTTTCTTCAAAGTGATTGCTTTCAAATAATTAAAAACTACCTTCATGGAATAAATGAGTTAATGCTGCTTTCTATTATCTAAAGCAATAAAAGATTCTGCCTCAATACTGTAGTACAAAATTTGCTTGAACCTAAACATAAGCTACTGTCTAAATACTAGTTAAGCATTTCTTAAAGTTCAGATAAGAAAAAAATAGATTTATATTACTTACAGGATTACTAGGATATAAATCCACCAACTTGTGAGAAAGATAGAAAAGTTCTATATTAGGGAAAAAGAAAAAAAGGAATTAAATCATCATCAAATCCAACTTAAATTCTGACCTTCTTCCTAGGCACAACCCTTCATAATCAAACAAATGTTTCTCACAGTGATGATCTCACACCTTCCCTCCTTTCTAGGTAAAAAATCCATTCAGCTCAAAAAGTATAGCAAGCCCAGCTGGCAGACACCCTCCCCAAGCCCAGAGAGGGCCCCAAGCACAAGCTGAGTGGCTGGAAAACTAGATGAAGGACAAGCAGTGGGCAGATGGGAATGGACACCCTGTACTGCACTGTCTAAAACTGCACATCTCTACCGCTGGGCTGGGTGGGAATGGCTTAGCCACCCACCACCAAAGCACCATCTAGAAACACACATCTTTTACTACAGGCCTGGGTAGAACAGCTTAGCCACCTCTGAGCAAACTGGCTGGACAAACTTTTAAGTTTGTAATGTCGGTGAGATCATTTCCTCCTGAGAAATGTGTAAGTCCTAGCATTTCATGACAGTACATGCTACATGCCGCCTGAATTGGGGAGTTAGGGTGGCCAGGATCCAGGAGACATGACACTGTTAGTCCACAGACCACAGAGAACAGCTGGGATTTGGAGCTGGAATGTTTTGGGGTTCTCGCCCATCTGGACAGAGCTCACTATCCAGTTTGAAAAGATTTAAAGGCAAAACTGCCCAAACACAACTGTTTCTGAAATGTTAAAAATGTAGAAAACTGAAGTAAAAAATCTGCTCCCTTCCAATTTCTAAATAGTTATTGACTCCTGCCATATCTGTTTGATGGAATATACCAAAAAAGAGAAATCAAAATTGACACTCAACATTCTAAAGCTTGAGAAAAGGAAACAGGAAGCAGGAGCAGAGAAACACGTCATTCCAGTGGGAAGCAGAGCAGAACATGTGGCCACTCTGATGGAACTTTCTCCCCTCAGCTGTCCTTCAGCTGGAGGACTCTGTTATGCCATCACTGTAATCTTTACTAAACAGGATTTATGAGACAAAATTCAAGAGTTGTACGATTTTCTTTTATCTTAAGAGTTATTTTAATTAAAAAAAATTCTTACCATTTGCTTTATTCAGCTCCACAAGGGTCCCTATATGCACAGGTAAACAATTTGCATGGAAAGGATCTTTTTCCATTACTCTGAAAGTTAAGACAACAGATTACCAACTAGAAGCAGTACACGACAGCACTCATGATAACTAGCTATATTTAGTTATTAAACATCACACACAGTACTATTGGCTCTAATGTTTTACTTTCAGTTAAAGTAATGATTAAGTTATAAACAAAAGGAAAACTGGCTGATTTTGAAGGAATATAAGCATTAGCACATTCATTTACTTTAACAAATTTGTAATACATAAAATAAGCAATCTAGTTATTAAAAAGCATAAATATTAAATAGATCACAAGCATTTATCCATTAAATTGTGTGTGACTTCAAGAACTTTAAACAACCCAAAGGACCCACAAAGAAACAGAACATGTAACTTAGCAAACAGACAAGTCTGATGAGGAAAGCTGGTGTGTTTAGCTAATGAGCGCCCACGTCAAACACCCTGCGTACCACCCTGCGTCCCAGGATGGGACGCAGTCTCCGTGTTAACCAAAGGTGACTTTGATAAAACTACATGACAAAACGGTGTTTTCAAACTATCAAAATTACCAAGATTGGGAGGATGTACATGTGTATTCTTTCTGGGTTACTGTGATAACCCTGTACGTATGAATCGACTTGTGTCTGTAAACTGCTCTTTTAACACAGCAGCCTATTCAGTGCTCTGCAAATGGTTAAAGTACCCTAACCTATCAACTAACTCAAGATCATCAGAATTGTTTGCCAATTATGCAGGTATGGACTCAACTCCATGTTACTTCATAAAAGCGGTGGGCATACTTACGCAGAAGTAAGCTTGTAGCACATCTTAAAATCACAGTTATAGTAATGTCTCTCAGCTAAAGACACTACCACATCCAGATTCTCTTGCAAGCCATCTACAGACTCAGGAATGACTGTTTCACTAGGCTTGTTATACTGAAACACAGAGAATTTAAACATATACCCAGTGAGCAATAACAAATCAAAAGGCAAAATCAATTTATATTTGGCCCAAGTGGTGGAAACATTTACACAGGACACATGAGCCCCTGAAAACTTGGTGAACCTCAAGCCCCTCAGTAGTCCTCACAGTGAGTTCGATTCTTTGTTCTCAAATTCATCACAGAATTCTGCAGTAGGAGTATTTCACATAAAAGTTTAGGAGGTGTTGAGAAAAAGGTCCTCATTTCCATGCAATATTACTCCATTCATTGGCTAATTCGGTCTTTCAGTATAAGAGTCATTGAGAGGACAAATACTTTGGAAGCTTTTTCTAGGAACAGCATATTTTAAATAATCTATTCTTGCATAAGGGTTAAATTTACAACATTTTTAATTTTTTTAATTTAACTAGTAAATGAATAAAGGCCAAATTTAAGAATGAGAAAGCTCACATAAAGCAAATGTTGAGTTTTTCCTTACCTTTTTTAATTTGTTCTCAAATAGAAATCGTAGCAATTCCTGTTCTTCAGTACAGAGCTTGCTAAGAGGTAGTGACTCAAGAAGTTCTTTTTCTTAAAAATAGCAAGGAAAAAAAAATGTCCTCATAATATTTATGGAGAACAATAGTCAGTAACTGAAAATAGCCTTCTATGGTTTTTGTTCTGGGTAAATCAACTCAAGAGAAAATAACAAGATCAAAATGCACTAGAAAAAGATGACACCATGGTTCCCAGTGGGAGGGATGAGCCAGGAGGCCTCTAGAGGGTTCCTGTCATCAACCAGAGCGAGAAGCACTACTGACACAGTGTAGACCACTCTTTGCTGGGAAGTGCACTGGGCACAGAAGGGTGTTTAAGAGAATCTTTGACCTCAACCTGCTAGAAGGCAGCGGCAATTCCCTACCCTTATCCCCATCCCAAAGTTATGACAATCAAAGTCTTCAGGTATTATCAATGACCCCAGTTGTCAAGAACCACTACACTAGGCTGAAATATGTTTGAATCCCCTCACTCAACAACTCTAGTTTCTCTCTGTTCATTTCCACTTCACAAGATGCCTGGTCAGTGGCTCTCAGTCCCTGTGATACATCAGAACCATCTGAGACCTTTAAACAATCTGATGTCAGGGCACCACTCCTCAGATTCTGACTGAACCACTATAAAGTTGGAGCCTGGATACAAAAGTCCTTGGGGACTTAAAAGTGTGGCTACGCTAAGAATCACTGAATCAGATATTGAAATCTTGGTTTAGTACTACCTCAAATAGCTACTCAGAAAGATGACCTCCCGACAACAAAGATTCTGACAGCAAAAGGCACTACACAATATTTTGCAATGTGCTTCATACACAAAGAAAGTTAGCAGATCTATTTAAATCTGTGTATAGCCTGCTCTTGATTATACAGACTTCAGAGAAAAAACAGTCTGAACGATATTAATTGTGCTAAACATAAAAGCACTGAAACTTCCAAACCTTCTTGTGCTGTCAACATGTGGTGTGATGTTAAAAGATCAAATGCTTCAAAACAGTAGACATCGAGCTTCAAAGCTTCTTTGTAACTGTAGGTAGCTAGGGTTCGGTTATCTAGAGCATCATAGATTTTCCCTCGTAGAAGACAAATGGAACTCTTTATCTGTTAGAAAAATACAGTTGAGTCACACACTGAATCAAACTTTTAGGATGCTGAGAAATTTTTACTACATGTACAAGGCTTATCCCAATTGTCAAAGCACAGCATGAATTAACAGAGACAAAGTAAAACCTCTTTAAGCTGTACTCCCTTGGCTCTGATTGCTTTATTCCAATACAACTGATCCACAGGCTACAGTTCCTAGGCAAATTATTTGTTTTATTCCCAAGAGAGCAATGATTTAGAGACAGTGGGATATGTGTAAAAGCAAACTGTGAGACAGAGAATTTGATTAGGCAGACGCCATGAGGTCCTGGTGAGTGTTAGACACCGGCAGTAAGGCAGCCCCTGGTCAAAGATCAGGATTGTGGCTTGCTACAGCCCAAGGGCCTGGGTTCAAGTTCCAGCCGTGGCACTGACGTGTGGGCTCAGTTTCTCTTCCTCATTTGCTTACAGGACTGGAGATGTGAGTCCTCTATGGCGCCCGCCTTCTCACCATCACCACAAACAGGATGTGCAATCTCACACACACTCCAGACCTGAACTTCAAGAAATACATAACTGAGTTCAAAGGTGATCCACAAATGGGCAGCTAAAATCATTAAGGAGATGAAGGTAATTCATTAATCAGAATTTAAAAAGCAATGGGCATTATGAGAGCATGTTAGATTTCAGCAGTGCAATGTTCTGCAAGCTGTTAAAAAAAGAGTAATTTCATAACACAAATGCATTACAAGTAAATCATGTATTTCATAGCAGATAAGCTAATGCATAAGAGGTCCAAGAAATAATAATCATCTCTTTAATAGCAAGCTCTCATATATGCATTTTTTAGCAGAAAAATTAATGTGCTTCTTGGCACATAAATTAATGGTGAGTGATCAAAAGAAAGAAAAGATAAAAATGAAGGAAGGAAAAAAGAAGGAAACACTTAAGAATATGCAATATTCCTATATTTTTAAGGCAAAAAACAGAGTAACCAAATACTGTTGTTGTTGTTGTTAGGTGCCGTCGAGTCGGTATCCGACTCATAGTGACCCTCTGTACAACAGGGGAAACACTACTGTCAGTGTTTCTCTGCTGTTCATAGGGTTTTCAATGGCAGATTGATTTTTGGGAGGGGGTTGCCAGGTCCTTCTCCCAAGCCTACAGCTTCTGGTGTTCCCAGGCGGTCTCCCATCCAGGTATTAACCAGGCCCGACCCTGCTTAGCTTCCGAGATCTGATGGGATCAGATTCCACAGGGCTACAGCTAGCTCCCTTGTAAACATGTTATAAACAACAATTAGGGAGGTAGGTGAACTTGCGGATGACAGGTATGGGGTATAGGGTCTCACAGTAATAAAAACGTTTAGCAGTGGTGGGTTTGTACAACTCTTTCATACATTAAAAGCCATCAAACTGTGCACTTCAAATGGGAGAACTGTATAGTTTATAAATTGTATCTTGATAAACTGACAAAAAAAATAAGAAACCAGATTAATGATCTGAAGATGTTATTAAGTAACACTACGTACCTGTGTTGCAATTTACTGGGGATATGAAGTACATAAATTGAAACATACTGAATAAAGTAACAAACAACGTGCTGTCAATAACATCAAACCATTTCCTGCAAACCACCTAAACTAATCTTTGTTGTTGTTGTTAGGTGCCATCAGTCCTTTCCGACTCATAGTGACCCTTCTAGGGTTTCCTTTGCGGTACTGGGGTTGAACCCAGAGCCTTGAGCTTGTATACTTTGCAAGTGCTGGACCACTGAGCTGCTCGCCCAGCCCATTTCTTTTACTTGTTTTTAGAGACAGGGTCTCGCAAAGTTATGCAGACTACCTCTGGTCTCAAACTTGTGATCCTCCTGCCTCCGCCTCCCCAGCCGCTGGGATTACACAAGTGCACCACTGCACCCGGCTCCCTTCTAGGGTTTTCAGTGGCTGACTGTTTCGGGATTGCCTTAGGAGTGGATTGCCATGTCCTTCTCCCACTTTTGCAGTGCTGGGAATCGATCTTGGGACCTCAGAGACTGCAGAGGGGCACTCTACAACTGAGCTAAATCCCAGCCCCAAATAATCTTTGTGGTTGTTGTTGTTAGGTATTGTCGAGTCGATATCTGACTCATAGTAACCCTCTGTACAATAGGTGAAACACTATTGTCTGTGTTTGCTGTTCATAGGGTTTTCAATGGCAGATTGATTTTTGGGAGTGGGTTGCCGGGTCTGTCTCCCAAGAGTACAGCACCTGGTATTCCAGGCAGTCTCCCATCCAAGTACTATCTAGGCCCAACCCTGCTTAGCTTCCAAAGTCTGATGGGATCAGATGCCACAGGGCTATGGCTGTAGGCAAATAACCTTTAGTAGGTGGAACACAGAAACAAGGGAATGGTGGTTCCACCTGTGGGATATAGTTCAAGTTATCGAGTATGGGAAGCCAGGTCTCAGGTCAGCCTATTTTTAGATGGGGTCACAGAGGACATAATAAGAGTTTCCAACTGATGGTCTTCTTAGATATGTCTCACAATCATTGGCTCTTGACAGGCAACTTGAATAAATTGGTAATCACAATTATTTTAACATGTATTGTTGTTCTTGTTGTTATTAGGCATGATCAAGTTGAGTTCAACTCATAGCAACCCTATGCATAACAGAACAAAACACTCCCCAACACTGTGTCACACTCAGCACTATGCCAATGCTTCTCTGCTATTCATAGGATTTTCAATGGCTGATTGTTTTGGGATTGTTTTGGGAGTGGGCTGCCATTTTTGCGGAGCTGGGGATTGAACCCAGGGCCTCAGGGCGCAGAGACTAAGCACTCTACCAACTGACCTAAACCCCTGCCCTAATATGTATTATACATGCAAAGCAAGGTAATTTATTTTTCCCATGTAATGTGGACATTTCCTACTGCTGTTACTGAAGCATGCTAACAGTGTTACTCACTGAGGACTGTGACATTTCCCAGTCACTGGAGGAGTCTTTCAAGCCACTTTCGTCCTTCAAGTATTTTTCAAACAATCTTTTGTTGATTGGCTCCTCCATATCAAGAATATCAAGAGCCTGCTGGTGCTCTTTTGCAGCATACTACGTAGAAAACAGAAACACCACCCATCACCCATGACTTCCAGATTTTAAAAGAATAAATATCATATCCCATTACTTCGAAATGTCTAAGATACAACTTTTTCATGCAAGTCAGCTTTTAGTAAATGAAGAAACAGTATTTTATAGCAAATAATACTAAAGAAAAGCACATTTCTCATAAAACACTATACTAACCTCCCAAACTCCATCACCAAAACTGTCACACATATGTGAGCGATGTGTAAATTAACATAATCAAACTTTCACCAAATACAAAGGAAACTGAGTATACTTACATGGCATCTAGCTGCAAGGTAACGACATGCTTCATACAACTAAGAAAGAAATTATTTAAAAAAGTGGTCAAGTGATATGTTATCTTCGCTTTAAAAGAAAACTAAAATCATGAAATGGAGTTATTTTCATAATTTCTCCTTTTACTTTTGCAAAAAAAAAAAAAAAAAAAAAAAATCCCAGTCTTTTTAGTCCATATTTGCCATGAACCTACTGTTCCTACTGTTTGCCAGGCACAAAGGATTCAAAATGAAGTAAGGTCATGCTTTGGGAGTAACAGCAGAGAAGACACAAACACATGAAAGGAGGGTGTAAACAGCACTAGCCAGCTGCAGAAAGAACACCTGCAGAAAGGAGTCAGGAGCTAGAGAAGCAGTGCTTGTGGCATGTTTGGGAAGTGAAATGAGCTCAATATTCAATATTACTGGAGTGTGCCACACGTAACAATGGAGATGGTGGTAGTGGCAGAGGAGGGGGAGGGACTCAGGTGTCTATTAATGCAACTGATTTTATCCTGTAGGTGGAGGGAAAGCAATGAACCATTTTGGGTCATATATTCAGAACTGTCTTTTAGGGAATCTCCCCTGTGACAGTCTGCAAGATGGACCGGACACAGGAAAGGTGAGAAGGAGAAGAGGTTACTGGAGAAGACAAAGTAAGTGGACAGGCTCCGATAGCAAAGACAGAGTGAAGGCCTGACTTGTGTGAGCAGTGGAGAGATGGAAAGGAACACGCACAATTTCAGAGAGACACAGAACACAGAATTTCCGTGCTGGACTCGGTGGCACATGCCTGTAGTGTCAGCTATTCAAAAGGCTAAGGCAGGAGGACTGCCAAAGCCCGGGAGTCTGAGACCAGACGAGGCAAAACAGTGAAACCCCCATCAAAACAAACAAACAAACAACAACAAAAATAGTTTTCAGAATTTAATGACGAGATGGAGGGAGGTGGGTATGAGGGAAAACAAAGTGACACATTAGGAATAAGAACCTTTCTCTTCACACTCAAAAAAATTGAATTCTTTTGCATAACTATGACCTAAATAGAAACTGCGTCTAACTAATCAATCTTATGACTTTTTTACAGCTTGAAAAGCTCCGAAGTTCACATCATTACTGTACTTACTTTGTCCAGTTTTCGTGACCGAAGTGCATGGGCTGCTCTGTGATACTGTGCTGTCAGATAAAGACACTGAGCCAACCAGTAAACATCCTGGGGCTCCTCTAAAGGACAGAATCACACAGTCAGAAGTACAAGGTGAAACAGAAATATTCTAAAGATTAATTCCGAAATTAGCATTTGTCACTCACCATGAGACAGTGAAGCTACTTTGTCGGCCCAAAACAGAGCACTTTGATACTGCTGCTGCATTAAAAAAAAAAAAAAAAAGAGTAACTACCCCGTTGCTTCCACAGTTCTGAACAGATGTTGACTATTATTAGATTGCCATACAATAAATCAACCTCGAATTTCAGTAAGCTTTTGCATGTAGCAGGAGGTCTATTAATCATCTCTCTCACAGTTCAGCCAGGGTGAGTTTTCCCCCCATGTCCATCAGCTCGCTGTGCAGTGGGGGCTTGTATGTTGCTGTGGTGCTGAAAGCTATGCCACTGGTATTTCAAATGAGAGCAGGGCACCCATGGTGGAAAGGTTTCAGCTGAGCTTCCAGACTAAAACAGACTAGGGAGAAGGATTTGACAGCCCACTCCCCAAAAAATTATCCATTGAAACCCCTATGAATAATGGAGAAGTGCTGTCAAATACAGTGCTGGAAAAAGAGCCCCCAAGCTGGAAGGCCTTAAAGGAACAACTGGGGAAGAGTTGCCTCCTCAAAGTAGTTGATGTTGTTAGTCAGGTCCACCTCATAGCGACCTTGTTGTTGTTGTTGTTAGGTGCCATCGAGTCGGTATCCGACTCATAGCGACCCTCATAGGGTTTTCAATGGCTGTTTCGGGACTGCCTTGGGAGTGGATTGCCAGGTCCTTCTCCCATTTTTGTGGTGCTGGGAATTGAACTCAGGACCTCAGAGAATGCAGCGCAACGCTCTACCAACTGAGCTAAATCCCAGCCCCATAGAGACCTTACATACAACAAAATGCAACACTTCCTGATACTGTGCCTTGCCCAGCACTGTTGGTGCGTCCCCACTATTTTTAGGGTTTTCAATGGCTAATTGTTTTGGGGATTGTTTTGGGAGTGGGTTGCCAGGTCCTTCTCCCATTTTTGCAGTGCTGGGGCTTGAACCCAGGGCCTTAGAGTGCACAGAATACGTACTCTACCAACTAAACTAAACCCCAGAACCCCTTCTAAATAGAGTCAACCTTAATGAGGGAAATGAAGCTCCTGACACCTCCTTTTGCTGATCTGTCATGACTCAAAATGAGAAGAAACATAGTGACTGCAACAATGGGCTCAAACATAAAAAGATCCTGTGTATGGCACAGAGCTGGGTAGTGCTTCATTCTGCTGTACTTAGGTCGCTGTAAGTTGGATCAGACTCCACAGGACCTAACTGGGTGAGTTTAATTCAATGGTACAATAAAAACATTACCGTAAGATCTTTGTATATACAGTTCATGAAGGTAGGTTGTTTTTTTTAACTCACATGGCAAAAAATGTGTGAGCAAGTATCCAAAACAGTAAATAATTTAAATGATTGTTTGTAATATCTGGTCGCTAGCACTTCCTGTGCTGCATTTATATACGGACACTTTCGGTAAGCTGTTAACAGCTCTCAAAATGGAGTTCAGTAGATTCAACACTATACTCAAGTATCTGGGTTGTAATTTTCCTAACACTCAAATTAAAAACACACTCCCATTAACTGTCACTGGCCATGGAGAAAATCACATTAACTGTCACTGGCCATGGAGAAAATTACATTAACTGTCACTAGCCATGGAGAAAATCACTAGACAACTAACAAAAATGAAGCTGACAATGAAATGAAAGCCACTCACAAGTTTGTCCTGGCTAGTGTTAGTCCCTGGTTCTTAACTTGGCCTTCCTACAACCTCTGCCTTGGCTCCCCTGGATGCATACCATAACAGAGCAGCCAGACACATGGGTGGAAGGAATGCGGACGGACGTGCAGATCTGCTCAGAACAGGGGGCTTGAGGGTGGAAACCAGGCCTGCGCTACTTCTCTTTACACCCCAGTGCCAAAAAAAACAATCAAAAAGGATTTAACTTGACCAACCATTCCAAGAGGTTGCATATGAAGAAGAACCAATGGTGTTGAAGGATGAAGTGGAAGCTGCCTTGAAAGAACTGGCGAAACACAAAGCTCCAGGAATTGATGGGATACCAATAGAGATGTTTCAACAAACAGATGCAGCACTGGAGGTGTTAACATGTTTATGCCGACAGATTTGGAAAACAGCTACTTGGCCAACAGACTGGAAGAGATCCATATTTGTGCCTATTCCCAAAAAAGGGGATCCAACTGAATGTGCAAACTATCGGACAATATCATTAATATCACACACCAGCAAAATTCTACTAAAGATCATTCAGAAGCGACTGCAGCAGTATATAGACAGGAAATTACCGGAAAATCAAGCGGGATTCAGAAGAGGGCGGGGAACCAGGGACATCATTGCTGATGTCAGGTGGATATTAGCTGAAAGCAGAGAATATCAGAAAGATGTCTATCTATATTTTATTGACTACGCAAAAGCATTTGATTGTGTGGATCATAACAAATTATGGATAACACTTCGGAAAATGGGAATACCAGAACACCTAATTGTGCTCATGAGAAATCTGTACATGAACCAGGAGGCAGTTGTTCGAATAGAACAAGGAAACACTGAGTGGTTTAAAGTTGAGAAAGGTGTGCGTCAGGGCTGTATCCTTTCACCCTATCTCTTCAATTTATACGCTGAGCAAATAATCC